>MU224236.1:1076722-1107044 GCA_018584345.1 Thuja plicata
TTAAAATATTCACTTATGTCTCCCTTGGGTACACATCCCCATAAAATAAATATTAAAGTAACGCTTTAATGCTTTATAATTAAATTAAATGTTACTTTAATAAAACTTCAGGCATTAAAATGTATTAACAATCGGACTCCGAATAATGCGAGTGATAGCTCGTCGAAAAGCTCTCACCGAGGAGTATCAAATCCAATCACCAAAACTAGCTTCCACTATGTCCTGTCGACTTACTAAAAATAGTAAGTATGCCTGAAACTGAGTAAATCAACTTCGTTTTGGCCCAAGCTGGAAATGACTAGGCCAAAACACTCTAGGATCCCCTTAAACCCTTTGTTAGCCCTCGGGACCATGTAGAACAAGGCTAACGCACACACACTTGGTCAACTGCTAAAGTGGGGACATTACACTCACTTGAATTGATGGAGTTATGCACTAATGCTTGAATTGGACAAAGAGAAAATTTGTATAGACTCTCTTGACAAACACCAATCACACGGGCAGATTTGATGCTAGAGTTCTTTGTCCAAGCAAGAACTTTTCCTTCAGAAAATGCAACTTAATACCCTTTGTCCTCCAATGCTGAAATTGAGACCAGATTTCTTTTGATTCCTAGAACAAACAAGACCTCACTCAAATGAAGAGTGATGCCAGAATCTAGATGAAGAGAAGTGGCTCCACCACCGTTTAGTGAATAGCTTGCATCATCTCCAATTATCACTTGTAAATTGATTTCTCTTTCTACCAAATCAGAAAGATTCTCGCGATATCTTGTAATGTGACGGGAAGCACCACTATCAATAAACCAAGTGTTGTCGCTTGGAACATTGCTTGAAAGAGCTGAGATGAAGAGAAATCCTTCTGAGTTGTTACTGGATTCCTTTTTAGGTGACACCTCATCAACATTTGCAATAGCAGCATGATGTTTAGATCTTTCTACACAATCTCGAGCATAGTGACCATACTTGTCACATATGAAACATTGAATGTGAGAGATGTCCTTCTTTGGTTCAGCAGCTGAATCAGAATTTCTATCTCTATTCCTCTTGAAATTGCCTTTTCTACCTTCACTTCCTTTTCTTCTGAATGTTTTGAGTAGCAAGGATATGATTCTCTTCATTATGAGAGCTTCGTTCATTTCCTCTTGCTGCCAATCTGAATTCCTCTTGAATGCAATCAGCTCTAAGATGATCAAACTTGGGTAATTCAACTCTTCCACTAATGCCTTGGATAAAAGACTCCCAAGATTGAGGAAGACCATTCATTGGCAACATAGCTAGATCTCTATCTTCAATTATATCTCCAATGGCATATAGTTGCTCTTTGAACCCAGTAATTTTCATGAAGAAGGAGATGACTAAATCTTCTTTGGCCATTTTTATATGATGGAGCTGACGTCTCAAGCAAGAGCTTTGTTGGTATTGTTGACCTCATATAGGCCTTGAAGAGTCTCAAACATGACTTTGGCTGACTTCATCTTGGAAATAATAGGCACAAGATGATCCTTCACAACATCTATCAAGATCTTCCTAGCCATAATGTTATTCTTCTTCCATTGAGTTTTCTCAGCCTCATCAGATAGCTCGGGCACATCATTCTCCGCGAAGTTTAGAAGATCATTTTCTTCTAAAGCAATAAGAACTCTGAATTTCCAAGAAGTGAAGTTCGATGCACCATCAAGTCTATCTTCAACCTTGAGTCCATTCACTGTCGTTGATGCTTGAATGAATCTGATCTTAGATGAGGAGAAAAGAAGAAGACTTCACTACTTGAATGAATCTGGTTCTTGATCCTTCTTAAACGTACTCTAATACCATGTTGATTTTATTCCAAAAATGAAAGAACACAACACAAAACAAAAATAGAGAATAACACAGGATTACCCTGGGAAAACCCTCCAGCCTGAGGGAGAAAAATCCAGCCACAACAAATGTTTCTTTATTGATAAATAAGTAGAAGTCTGAAATTTACAATACACACAAAATTGACGTTATAGATGAAATGCAATAAATCATTATACATAGTCCATAACCGCTCTTTGAGACAATAAAAATCATAGCATATGAAATCTCTATAAAACAAGGAGAATCTTCTAATACAATCATCTCAGCTAAAAAACATAACCTCCAAGAAATGCGAGATGCCAAGTAAAAGTAAGTACCCACAAGCGCACATGAAGAGGCAGACTCTTCATTGTCTTTGACAATGAAGAGTCTGCTATTACCATTGAAGTTACGCCAAAACACAACTCTTCATTGTCTTCAAGTGACTGCCATTACACAAGAAAAATAACTCTTCCATGTTTTGAACCGCCCCAGCATATGAAATGATAACTACTGCCATAAAAGAGAGACCATCGGCTGTCTAGAAGAAACGAGTGCAGAGAGTATAGATAATTAATTATAAAGACATGAAACAGCATCAGCAGAGTATGAACACATCACGAGGAAAGCGATCAGTAACACAACTCAGAGACGACTATCTCAGATATTTGATATTGAAGATCCGGAAACAAGTTTTAATTATATATTTGCATCCGGATTTATGAGAGGGTTTGCAGTGATCCAATCATCCCAAACGCAGCTAGTATAGGCTTGCGTGGAGATTAAAATAGCTGCGGAATTGAATAAGTCAGCAGTCTACGATCAAGGAAGGGAGCCGCTAGACATAAAGGCATCGACTTGGTCTGATAAAAGAGCTGTGATCCATTTCTTGCGGACATTTAAGGGAATTATTGCAAAAGCAGGATCTGCAAATCATTTTGGAGTCAATCTCATGAGCTGCGATCAGTCTCAGGTTTAAAATTTTGCAATTAATAATTGTTTCAATGCTTTTTTGTTAATCATTCTAAATAATTGCAAAGATATGGAATGAAATGAGATATTTGGGCATAGCTAGTAAGGTAATTTGAATTTTCCTACATTTGTATATGTTTGGAATTGTAAAATCATTTAAATACAAACAAAGCAAACCATATACATTCAGAAATCAGAACTTAGACATTGCATGCCAAGTGTTAGACAAAATGTCAAACATCTAAAAAGTAAAGCAATTCGGTGTTTGTCAGAGTTGGAACCTGCAGGGGTTCTTACAGTGGTATCAGAGTGGTTTCCTGCCATCCTGCAGGGGAGGCCTTTGTTTTCAGGAAAGTGGTGTTCTGTAAATCATGGGTAAATCAAGCATGGGTAAAACAAGGTCAAAAAAATCCTTACAGGGTCTCATACCAGAGCTTAAGGTGCATTGGTTACAATCTATAGCCAAGAATGGATTAATTGATTGCAGAGATCGGGATTTGAAAGTTTGATATGTTTCCGGATCAGTTTGTAGAGGTTGAAGGTTCTCAACAATGCAGATCGCAGCTCTCACAGAGGTCTACATTTGAAGTTCTAGAGTGGCTGAAGGTCAGTTAAAGGCCATGTTAGCCAAAAGAGAGGTGACGTCTTGAGCCATTTGGTGGCACGTTTTGATAGCTGAGTGTTTTCTGTTTCTTCTCCCAGCCTTGGCATCAATTTCTATGACAGTTGTCTCCATTTTGGTTGATGATCAAAAGTCCAGCAATCAGCTACAGGTTCAAGCATTTTGCATTCAATAATTATAGATGCATGTATTGTCATTATAAATATTTGCAATTTGATGTTTAGCAGCAGTATGTTTCAGATTTATTTGGTTGCAAATATATTTGGGAATTGAAAGGATGCATGCCATGTGTTTGTGAAAATGTCCATTGGCTATAGGTGCACATTTTACATGTAGAAATCATATGTATGCATTCAAAAAGACAAAAAGGTTTGCATTTGTATTTTAGTTCCTTGCCTAGATATCTTAGTAATCATTTGCAAGCTTTAAAACTTCATTTGAAACCATTCCAAACAAGTAAAAACAATCTGAAAATAAAGGACAGCAAGATAGAGGTTTCATGACAAGTGCTTGACAAAATGTCACACATTCACAATTGAAGCAAATCCGGTGTTTGTTGAAGTTAGAACCTGTTGGGGTTCTTGTTGTGGTATCAAAGCGGTTTCCTGCCATCCTGCGGGGGAGACCTTTGTTTTCAGGAAAGTGGTCTTGTGTAAATCATGGGTAAAACAAAGTCAAAAAAATCCTTAAAGGGTCTCATGCCAAAGCTTAAGCGTGCTATACAGGCTTACAATAATGATTGTCAGAATTATAATAAAAATATATCAGGGGTGCTACAACACCCAGAGATTTTGGATTCTTGGTTTACAATAATGATTGTCAGAATTATAATAAAAATATATCAGGGGTGCTACAACACCCAGAGATTTTGGATTCTTGGTTTATGAAAAAGGAAAAAGAAAGCTCTAATGTAAATGATTTTATCAATGCAAAAGAAACAATGGAGTAGGATGTGGAGGTTGAGCCTGTGTTTAGTGGAGCAGCCACTAGTTCTTCTTACACACATGATGAGGGAGATCCTTCTCAGAGGCCTGAGGTTATGCTTGATTTGGTTGAGGACAGTTGCATTGAGTCTCATCAATTCCATGAGACAGGAGCTCGTGATCATGGGAATGTTGATGACATGATAGCCACCATTGATGGCAGTCCTACATCAATAGACAACAATGAAGTTATTAATGATACAGGTTTTGATTTTTATGACAGCAGTCCTATGTTTGAGCCTAGTGATGGTGTTGATGTCCGGACAAGTGCGGAAGATGTTGTGGGTATCACTATGAGTTTTGACTCGCATAATGAGTGTTAGCTCTGAGGATTGCATGGAAAGTACGAGTTCTAATTCTGATTTCTATGACAGCAATGAATCATGTTTACAGTAGCATGAGTTATCAGAGGGTATATAGGTAGAGGATGTTAGTACTCTGGATTTGGGTATTAGTGATGTTATTTAGGAGGAAGACTCTTGTTGCAGTGAGTCTGATCTTTCATATTAGACCTTAGAAAGTGAATTAGAGAATTCATTGGTTGATGATAGGTCCCAGGATCGTGACTTGCAGGGACTTACTGTTGCATGGGTAGTGGAAGAATGCAAGGAGACTGATGCAGCAGCAGCTCCTACTTATTTATATGAGCCATTTGTTGAGGTACCTAGCAACTGTACCTCGGTTGTTGATGGGTGCGTAGATGATAGCGCACATGATGATTTTGATCATGAAGTGAGCATTGTGGATACATCTTCCTATCATAGTGCGGTTTGTGGGTCAGAGAGCTTACATGGGGGCCAGGGTATTTAGAGACATCATGTGACCGGGCAGTTGAAGGTGAGTGATAGTCAGATTGCTACAGCCTTAGAGCATTATGATGTTGCCCGTCAGATGTTAGTTGTATTTGGTTGGGGTGCTCCTATGTCAAATGAGCACAGTGATAGTGGTCTTTCCCTAATGGAGTTCCATTCACTTCGAGAAGCTATTGGTATAATGAAACATAATTACCTACAGTTATTGGCTGACAGAGATTACCTTCTCGAGTGGGGTTGCACTTGTTACGATGCTTTGATGGGAAAGGAAGAAGAGGTAGATGAGCTCTCTCATGAGCTTGAGGTGACCACAGAGTTATTAGAGAGCACACAGTTGGCTCTTCAGGAGTCACAATCACGGTTAGATAAGGTTAGTGTGGAGTTGACCTGAGCACAGACTTCACCAACTACAAATACAATTCAGCTTCCTACAGTGGCAGTTTGTGATGAGTTGATATCCACGGGTTGTAGTATGTGGCTACATCCATCACGTATTTAGGTGCAATGGACACAATTGGGATGAGTACCTCAGTAGAGAGCTGTCAAGAGCCTTTGGTTGTGTCAGGCTCTCCAGTAGTCAGCACATTGACAGATGATGCAGGGCAAGTCATTGAGAGTTCTTGCGATGTAGAGGTGGATTCGTCAATGAGTTGTGTGATAGTTCATGACACTACTCCATCTTATTCACGAGATATATGCCGAGTATCATCTGGTTGGGAGATTGACTCTCATGTTCGGTTGTTTCCTTCCTCTGGAAACAATCCTCTTATTTCATCCCATGCAGTTGATTTTGTTCGACAGGTTGTTGAGCCACAGAGTTGGAAGGATCAGTTGAAGGTTACTAGAGAGAAGGTCGATTCAACCTTAACTCTCTTCGACTGCACGCATAAGTATGTTGAGTATCTTCTTTGGAGAGCAGAATTTGAGGAGAGACTGTATGGGGTCGGAGCTGGTACTCAAAGTGCTTTGGAGGCATTTAAATTAGAATACCTTCACTTGTTTCATGATAGAGAGTATGTTATTGGGTATGCAGATCTACCCAATTAGCCACTCAGGGTCAGAGTTTGGAGCCATCTTCTAATTCTAGAGTTGTCAATGATGAGCCTTTGACAGAGATTGGAGCCTTTTACCGTAACTACACAGTGAGGAGTGCTCATCATTTTCTTTTAATCCACAGGTGGACTTGATGATACGCTAGTGTGGATTAGCTTCGAGATCATATCATCCACTGTGGGATGGATATTCACCATCTTTAAAAGATGGGATTAGTGGCTGCAAGTACCCGACTCAGTTGTTAGAGGGAGACTACCCACAGGGACAACGGTCAATTATCCATCATGTTGTTATGTATCCAACAGGGTTTTCTACTTCTAGACCATAGGGATTTCTTGTGGATACATGGTTACAGGGTGATTATAGAGTCAGTGGGCATGATGGCTTGGTTGGTTTTCACATCCATGGGGGACTAAAAAAGTGTAGTATGGGTTTCAGTGCAGCAGATGCTTCTAGATATTCGCACCTCCTTATGATGGATGGATGTGAGTTTCATTTATACTGGGATCCAGGTGGTGACAGGGTTAGCACTGCAGGTTGGTTGGGTCCCATTGGATGGCTTCACCATTGTCAGCATGGTGACAGTGGGATCAGATTAGCGCAGTTGAGGTTTGAGATTATTCTTCTTAGCAAGCTTCTATTCAGGATTTGGGATCCAGGCATATCTTGTTGTACACTTTTTAGTGTGAGGTGGGATCCTTTGTGTGCATCAAGATTCCAGTCTAACTTCACCAGGCTGTATTTCAGAGGGAATATGATGTGGATTATTTGTAGTCTCATTGATGATTCCCATGTACATGGTTTGTTTCAAATGCACAGTTTAAGGGCGCAGGGATTGGACAATTGGTTTGTTGTTCATCTTTGTGCAGTTGTGGTTATAGTGGTGCTGCAGTTGTGTTTCAGTGTAGGACATTTCTCAGTCTTCCGTTGGATTTCCAGTTCAGTGGAGTTTCTTTGCAGTGGAGATTGCTTGGGGACAAGCAATTTCAAGGAGGGCGGACTGTAATGTCCCCATTTTTGAGTTGCATCAGAGTTAATGGGTTTAGCCTATCCCTGGGTCCTTGCAGGCTAATATTGGTGTTTAGAGGACCATGTTGTGGAGTTATTTGGCTCTCCAGACCTTCCATATATTCTGAAGCTAGGTTGTTCATAGGGTTTTGGCTCCATTTTGAGGGACTTCCTATTTATAGTAAGCCAATGGACGTTTCCAATGAGCTAAAATGATTTAGAGGAGTTATATGACGCTTTCAAATATTATTTCTGACTTCCGGTTTGGACTCCAAGATTCTTGGAGGGAGCGTCTATTTTTAGTAAGTCACCCAGACATGATCATTTGTCATATTTCATCATCAGGATCACTCCCATCCTGTAAGATTTTGATTATGATGCTTTTTCGGTCATTTTCACAAGTCGGGTGTATTATTGGTTATAACTTAATTAAATTTACTAAGGTTGCTATTTTAATGAAGATTGTCTAATGAGAACCTTAGTGATATAGCTCGTTGGAATCGGGATGAGAATTTTTAAATCATGGACACATGAAACAAGGACCTTGTGTGTCAGAATATTATTATATTAATGAAAAGGTCATTTTTGGAGCAATGGGGGAGTTTAAATTAATAAAGTGACTTTATTATATGTCAACTTTAAATAATAACATATAGTTGCTCTTGGAGGGAAATATAATAAATTATTATATTTCAAACTTTGGAAGGAAAAGCTAAGTATGATTTTAAGTTATATGGAGAGTGAATTTGAAGCTATAGGTGGATTGGGGTTTGGAGATTATAAAATGGCAAACAAGAAGAATTTGAATTCATTCTTGATGCATTGATTTTATGAATTTGGTGAATTTTGAAGAAATGGAACCAAGGGTTTCAGGGAAATGGAGTTTGTAGAACTGTGAATTCTACTAATGCACTTTGAATTGGTTTTCAGAACCAGTGAATTGTGCTGGAGGTGGTTCATCCAGAGCCATCATTTGTGTTTCAATTTGGTGAGCGATTAGAGAAGCTGAAAATACAAGTTTTAATTATATATTTGCATCCGGATTTATGAGAGGGTTTGCAGTGTTCCAATCATCCCAAACACACCTAGTATAGGCCTGGGTGGAGATTAAAATAGCTGCCGAATTGAATAAGTCAGCAGTCTGTGATCAAGGAAGGGAGCCGCTAGACATAAAGGCATCGGTTTGGTCTGATAAAAGAGCTGTAATCCATTTCTTGCAGACGTTTAAGGGAATTATTATTACAGCAGGGTCTGCAAATCATTTTGGAGTCAATCTCGTGAGCTGCGATCAGTCCCGGGTTTATTATTTTGCAATTAATAATTATTTCAATGCTTCTTTGATAATCCTTATAAATAATTGCAAAGATATGGAATGAAATGAGATAAGATATTTGGGCATAGCTAGTAAGGTAATTTGAATTTTCATGCATTTGTATATGTTTGGAATTGTAAAATCATTTAAATACAAACAAAGCAAACCATATACATTCAGAAATCAGAACTTAGACATTGCATGCCAAGTGTTTGACAAAATGTCAAACATCTAAAAAGTAAAGCAATTCGGTGTTTGTCTGAGTTAGAACCTGCAGGGGTTCTTACAATATCTCCCGAAGCTATATCATCAACACCACCTCTATGTCTACTCACTAGGAATGACATGTAATTGATATTGAAGATCTGTAGCATGAAGTTCGTATCCTCCAAGCTTTGTGTGCTAATATTGGTAAGAATTTAGCTGTTTTGTATGTTCACCATCATCATCGTTGTTTGGAGATGCAAAGTGACTTTTCCATTCCTGTTTTTCTGCATTCGTGTTCATCATTCCTGTTGTTGAAAGGAAATATGTTATGGGTTTCACTTTCTACCATTAGATTATTGTCATCAATGATGGCTAGGTCAAGTGGAAGAGCTATAGGTTGCCGAAGTGACTAATTCTGGGAAAACTTCGCTGATGTGCAAGGACTGATGGGGTGCTGTCTAGACAGTTGTCTGGCTATTGAGGAAGTTGTTATAGTTCTCTCTGTTTTGGTGTTGAGTCTATTCTAATGGTTGATATATATATAGCTGTTATTTTTGTTTGGGTCACACTCTTAAAGAAGCATTTTGTTTATGTTCTATATTAGCATGTAATTGGAACTTGGTCCTTTAGCAAGGATGGGGGGCACTATAGATTCTCCTGTAGTATATCTAACAACATAAAATACTAAAACAATATCCTTGAAGATTTCTTCAAGTTATGTAAACAAGGCATTTATTTCCAACCTGATAAATGCAGAATTCAGTGACATAATTTGAAATAGCTTCTAAAGGTTCTAAAATCCAAGAAATGGTTTCAATAGAACACTCATATACAAACCTCAAGAAAGGTAATAAAGATATTAAAATGTTCCAATCTAATATCAAAGAGTCTACACCTAGAAATGAAGTGCTTTTGTTAGAACAGAAACACCTTAGTCTCTTCAAGAGGGATTTTCTCACTGTAGGGGGTTTGGCTTGTGAACAGCTGAAGCTTCAATTTATCACCAGGTATTCAAAAACACAAAGGATTGGGATGAAAGATTAATTTGATCCGACAGGAGAAATCGATTATAAAGCTTGGAAGGATCAATATACAGCTGCATATAACGTCAAATCGAACCTTAAACTGCTAATAAAATATTACTACATTTGCATTTTAAAAGCAAAGAACATCCCTATTGAGAAAATTCAATCACTGATTTACAGAATCAAATAATTTAAGCAAAATATCTGAAGGAGTCCCCATATGTATTTCAAATTTCAATGCTATTTTCCATGTCATTCATCGGCCTTACACTAAGTATTTTGAAATGTGCAGATGCAGAACACCAGTCAGATGGAAAACGTGCATGAAAGCAGCAACTATGATAGTTAAATACTTTGAAATGATTAATCACAACTTTCACTATTGTTGGAAAAGCACCCAATCTTTCCATATCAAAGATGTAAATTTGCATGTGACTTAATTAGAGAGAGAAGCAAAATAATTTCTGTAACATCAGATCAGGAAAAATATAAACTGCAAAAAATAATAAAGAAAACTTTATGTTAGTAACTGAAGAAAAGAATGACTTGTTACAGGAATCGTAGAATAGGAAGAAAGAGGATTTTACTCAAAAGAGGAGGCCATCCTATCCTGATGAACAAACCAATAAACCAGATATAAAGGCACGTAAATACACAATCACTGTTAAACTAAAGATATTATTATTTAATGTGTGTTCTTGTTACTTCATGTTAAAATGAACTATAGCTTGAAATCTTGGAAAAGGAGGTCTACCAGTGAAATTTGTCTTATATGCAACAGCCTTCTCGAGATAAGCGCCATTGAAGGTGGAGCCACTGAAATCACACTCCCTCATGTCAGCTGAAGTAAAGTTCGCCCTCCTGATAAGACCAATAATATGTCAATAGAGTAACCAAAAAATAACAAACATAACATTTGAAAAAAATTCTAGTGCATGAATGTTGTCCAATATTGCTTGTAATGATCTATTATCTAATAGATAAGAAATACGTAAAAGCCAAAAAATATCCAAAAAAATCTATAGCCTTATATCTAGAAGTGAGAACTGATAACACCCCCATTATGAATTCCTCAAACACAATGTGTGATCCTTGGGTTTTTCAATATATGTATTCTTAGTTCCTAACCTCATGAAGCAGTTTAGGTAGGCTTTGATGCATGTATATAAAAGTCGGCATGTGAAAAAGATACCATAGCTTTATCTTATTCTACATTGGGCGAGTTGAGATGGGTTTGTAGTTGGCACGCATGACAAATATGATTGAAAGATGCAGAACTAAGCAATTTAAGAAAGGAGCTCTCAAAGATTAACTATTGGTCACACTGATTTATTATACTCAAGGTTACCCCAAGTTTCCAGGACAGGTACAACAAGGGACGGGGGGATGAGTTTCCAAGACTACAAATGTTTTTGCCAATTTTGGGGACAGCTAGGGGATGGCAAAGGGGGCGGCTATATAACAATAGGAAAATTAAAAAATGTAGAGAGATTTAAAATATTCGTATGAAACCATGGATAAAGTATGCACTTCTACATAATAGGACCTTAGAATATAAGAATTAGCAGAATTCATATGTCAAATTTGTGTTATTTTGAGATTCAGAGTTAAATTTTCTCTAGAAGTCGTAGTCAAAGTCCCCTAGGCATGCCCTGTCCCCGAGACGTTTCTAGGATGGAGATGTCTGAAAAAAATACCAAGGACGCGTCCCCAGGTAACGTAGATTATACTTAATCTAAATGAAAGATGAATTGTGGATGGACAAGTTTGATGAACAATCTTTTGGAATGTTAATAGGACACTAGAGACTCACTATAGATTGTGTGTACATTACTGATTGATAACATCTGTTACTTCTACAAAGGAAAACCTGTAGATAAGCAGCAAATTCTTCTTTAATCCAATTTTTCCCTCTAGCAATGTGGGCATGACCTTTTAGTTGGCATCATTTTACTTTTCAATGTCATAATGGACTTTGTAGCTGCTATAATGGCTATTACTAGTTGTAAGTGATTGGACTAATACCATAAATAAAGGACTAATGTTGCATTCATTTTATATATGGATATTTTGTGGATTTACCCTGCATATGATGATATGCTGGTTCATGGGAAAATTCACATGATTTGTTTGTCCAACCCAGTGCTTGGCAAAAGTAAGTCTTTAAAATTGTCAAGGAATTGAAGAGTGTAATTTTATAAATGCAGTGTTTCATGTAGTGTTAGTGGTTTTCCCGGGTACATGTCTCCCCTAGTATAATGTCCTTTCTAGAAAAGGGATGCCTAAGGGTGGAGGGCCAGTGACAATATGTCCCACCTGCATTTTTGTTTTGCAAAAGGTTTTCGGATACCCCTCTACAAGGGGAATGTCCCTTGGGAACATCCCACAATTTGGGATGTCAAGGGGATGCTAGGAAGTCCTCAGTATCCCCTATGCACTCCTTTTCTCTGTCCAATGATATTCTACATTTTGACACAACCAGATATTGGACTGTATATGGCCTTGATAGGCCATCATCTTTTCCTTGGGTTGGCCTACAATGTGTAGTGCTCCAAATAATAGGACATATTATTATAGGGTTAGGGCACGCACCCAATCTCCAGGTTGCTATGTACAAATTTCTCTGTCACAGTGGTGAAAAGAGAGACTATCTCTCATGATGTGCAATGCATCCCTGCTCTGTAAAAAATGCCACTTGAGTTGCCCATTACTTTCTATGTTGTTATCAAGCAATCTTTCACTCTTATTTGCACCTTATTCTTATTAGATATTTGCTGATCATGGAAGGAAATTTTCAAAAATTATTTATCATAAAAGCTTTAATTAGTTGTAACTCGTAAATTATATTTTGTGCTTGAATAGTTGGATCTTTGCACTTAGCTTATTAGTTATTTGAATATTTCAATGTGCAATGGATTCCAATTTCAGCTATCTTGATGAATAATTATTGGTATTTAAATTATCATATTCTGTCATTTTGATCCATGATTTGACTATTGGGCCTGGTATTGTTCACTTATCAATTTGAATTATCAAATATCAATATTCATTGTTTGTTGTATTGTTTCTCAATTCTGTTACCTATGCATGTGTGTGTGCATGCGCGTGCCTATATATATGCACATGCACACACATATATCCATAGCCGTCCCCCCACAATCCCCAAAATTTGGAAAAAGTGTGCCATCTCCGAAAACTCATCCCTCCCTCCCCTAGAAACTCAAAGAAAAATTGTCTGAAAGTGGTGCTGTAATGTCCCCTTTCTGAAATAGGATTTAATAAAAAATAAGAATAATAAAAATAAAATATAAAACTAAATAAATAAATAATAAAATATAATATAATATATTACGAGTTGATAAAGTTTAATGAAAGGTCAAGAGATGTAATGAAGAGTTGTGACTCCCCCAACATAAGATATAAAAGGGAGGAGTCATTTAAAGGAGATAGGGAGGAAGGAAGAAAATATGGAGCATAGGAATTAAAGAAGGATTAATGGAAGAAGAAAGGAATGGGAAGAAAATAAGGAGGTTACTCTTTCAAAGGGCAGCAATGATGAAGGGTTGTGACTCTTTCAAAGGGTTGTAATTATGAAAGGTTGTGACTCTCACTAAGGGTAGAAATGATGAAGGGTTGTGACTCTCTTAAAAGATGGTAATTATGAAAGGTTCTGACTCTCACTAAGGGTAGAAATGATGAAGGTTTGTGACTCTCTCAGAAGGTGGTAATTATGAAAGGTTGTGATTCTCTCAAAGGCCAGAAATGATGAAGGGTGGTAATTGTGAAAGGTTGTGACCATTGCAAAGGGGCAAACATGATGAAGAGGTGACTCTCCCCCATTTTGAAAGATATAAAGCAGAGAGGGTCTCATTTGAGGAGGATATCCAAGGGAGAGCAATTTGAGAAATAATATATTATTCTGAAAGGCAACGATTAAAAGTGGTCACTCAACTCTTATGAAAGGTGGTGACCCTTTCACCAATAAAGTATAAAGGAGATTTCATTCCAAGTATTGAAGGAGAACTTATCAATCATCATCCTTCTTCCATCATCCATCATCCCTCAAGAAATCAAGCAAACAATCAATCAGCAAGATCAAGGAAACAATCATCAAATCCACATCAATTAGCACTTCATCTTGGGATCAAGAAAACATACAATTCAGCAATCAAGCATCACTCTATCAAATCAACATTCATTCAATCATCATCCATCAATATGTCAAACTAGCATTCATCATATCATCAATTTCCAATCAGCTAATCAACAATTACTTAATCATAACTCACCAATACCTTGAATCATTAAATCAAAGGAATTCATTCAATCGATCCATCATTTGACAACAACCGAACACCACCACAAGCAATCATATGTATAGCAGAGACAATCAAACAAAAAACAGAGGCAATTGTGAGTATAGCATAACAACTTATTAATTCTGGTAATGAAAGAATAGATATGCATATGCATTTATAATTATATATAGATGAGAATACATGATATGTATACCTGATTATACGCAATTGATGAATACTTGAATCTAAATGTCTATGCTTTTATCAATATGAAACTTTGCAATAATTGATCATGTTGAGGGGAGGGCAAGGAGGGGGAACAGTGAAAGATACCTCACTAGAAATTGCACTTCATAAAGATGGTTAAGGACCATGAGGGCAAGCAGGACAAGGTCCTGCTCTTGGGCCTAGGGTAGAGGGTCAAATTAAGGGCACCCTATTACAGCACCACTACCATCCCCACATTGATCAATTGTTGAAGTGAACTAGAAGGGATCCTCAATCATAAGAGGTGAGAGGTTGACATGATGGAGGAGAATGGCGTACAGACCTCACTAGGTACACCACCTCATGAGAATGGTTAAGGACCACAAGAGGCGAAGAGGATACAGTCCTTCTGTTGGGCCTAGGGTAGAGGATGCTTTGGGCACCTTATCATGTCTTCCATCACAACCCTTGTTATGGTTGAGCTCCCACATAATCATTGAGATTTTTTGTGTAAATTGACATATATTTCTTAACCCCAGAATTGGATGTATTCCATGAGTTATATCTACATTACTATCTAATCTGGTTGCAGCTTTCATAAACAGACATTACAGATGCAAAGTACAAGGTGATCCAGGAAAGGGACGTTACAAATGCAAAGTACAAGGTGAGCCAAGAAAGGGACATTACATATGCAAGATAACTCTTGTTTATATACTGTAGTTTGGATAGTAAGATACCATGTTTAGACATAGTATATTAAAGGTTCAAGTCTATTCACCTACCCTTTGCCACAGGTTCCAGGCATTGCATTGCACAACTTAAAGCTCAAGGTTGATCAATGGCTACAAGTTACTCATCTTCAAAAGGTAGGCACATAGAAGGAACTCAACCAGCATTGAGGGACACTAGACAAGTGATGGTGCTAAGTTGCTAACAATGAAAGGGAAGAAAAAGTTGATTGAGAAAGGGAAGTGTGAAAAAGCAAAGAAGATGTAAGCATAAGACAATGCACAAGCAAAGGAGACAAGCGGCAACAGGTTGATCACTAATCATGAAGTTGTGAAATGAGGAGGCAGAGGGCCATGTATAGACCTTGAAGGGACTATTTCTAACCAAATGGCAATATTATCATACCACTGCTTTATGCAAATATAAGAAATATGGAGAACAAACAAGTAAAATGAATCTTATTTTCTAGTTGGTAGTACACCACTAGAACTTTTGAAGATGGCTGATGGAGCTTGCAATTTCTCAAATAACTCAAAGATGAATGAATAAATGAAAACTATTTCACCTGAAATTCTCATTTGCATGAACCGATTTCCTGAAACATCAAAAATTTAAATACAATTTTATTAGTTTATATTCCCACCTAAAGTTGTAGAATATTGGAAGGAAAATATCAACACAAATTTAAAAGAGATAGCAGTGGTATTCAATCACATTTAATTTCACAATTGATGTACACAAAACAAAACTATAAAACAGAATTTTCCAAAAAACTTAAAACAACAAAAAAAATGCTTTCCTTGATATATGTTTCCTTCACACAGGACACTAAAGAAAGAATATTATGATGCATAAAACCAGTTCAACTTCCTCTATCTATAATGTAAACCATAATATACATTTCATATGATACCACTGGGCTGTAAGTATCAAAAAAGCAAGAATTTCTGCCTACACGTGTTATGATTGATAACATGTACGTGAAACAAAACAAAAGAACCCATCAAACATTTCACAGACATGTGGGCTCCACCTTCATCTGACCTTAAATCAGCAGAACCAAATTGTGCTGCAGACCCAATGCCAAACTCACCACGAGTTTCAGCTTCATATTTATTGAGGTCTGCCTCTGCATTCATCCCTGTGCCGATTACTACGGCTGCCACAGCTGCTGTGAGGTATCTTTTCCACCATTCTGCAAAACCCAATGAAGTGTCAAACTAGCCTTACAAACAAAAAAGGCAAGATAAGATAGTATAGGAAAATGTAGTCCAGCAATTCCCTTTATCAGGGAAATAGAATTAATTAATAACCTTTAGAAAGAGACAGCTACTCAACAGAGTTGCATGGAAACAGATATGATATCAGATACAGATACGGTGAATTTAAGATCCCCTAATATAGATAGATACAACAATTATGGAAATATACATAATACATATACCCAATTATTTATATATCTAACTGTTTATAACTTTAAAATATTTGTTTATATATATTTTGGAATTTAAAATTTGAGCGTACAGTATTTTAATTTATTTTGTTATATTATGTTTGTCTTTAGTGATTTAAATACAAATACATATGTACGTATCTATATGTATTTTTAAAATTTTTGTTTTGCAAATTCTTAATGTTTTTTTTTATATTAAGTTTATTTAAGCTCCCATTTCGGGGATCGAACACAAGATCGTACTATTACAAAGAGAAGCAGCAACCGCTGCACTGCAGGCCAATGCCTTATTCTTAATGTTTTTTGAAAACCCTACCATCCATTAATATCTGGGGTATTTCAAGGTGAGGATGGGGAGCTTACCCCTGCTATGTGGCAGGGTGTGTGGTGGTTCTTTGAGATTGATCCCCTTTGCTATTCCTCTGCCTCTCACCCTTGAGAAGGAATAGCTCAAAAGGAGCACCCACATGGGGCAGGGTGAGGAGGAATTATAGAAAGGGCCAAACTTGACTGAGAATGAAAACACCTATGCAGTGTGCTGCCTATATATATAAGTTTAGTAAAATTCAGAAATTATTGTTGTAAACCCTGGATGTTAAACTTTAACAACTGAACTAAGAAATGAACTCGTAAATATCTGACTAACATAAAAACCTGACAATTGAAAAATGTTGGCAAACTGAAAATTATAAGGCTTTGGAAAAGAACGAATCTGGAATCAGTAAGAGAAAATCTATAATTTAACTTTTTCAAACTGGAAAATGAAACATTTAGATTAAGAATGTTGGTTTAGCCCATTATATAATGATGTCATATACATAAACAAGGACTTTCTCTCACAACTATTATCATTGCATTGTTTATTCATTAATGGCGTACACCTTAAAGCCCTCTCTTTCTCTCTCTCTCTCTCTCTCTCTCTGTATATTGGTAAACAATTTCTCTTATGGCTATAATGGTTGTGTTTATTCAGTAACAGCATACACCTTTAAGCCCTTCATTCTATTAGCCTATCAAGTTTGCATAGAAGTAACTATCCTTGTAACAATTCCATTACCTAAAAAATAACAAATTTTGGAAATCTTCTTAAAGTTGGCAATGAAAGAAACTAAAATAATGGTTCTTAATTGTACCGAATTCCACTGAACAATTTGAGTCTACTAGCAACCAACATCTGACATCCATATTACAAAAAAATTCTCACTGTAACAAGCCATTACCTGTCCCTCAACCATAAGTTTCTCTTAGAAAAGTTGAGGTGTTGACAGATGATATAGAACACTTTTCAGTGTAAGTACTGAAAGTTGGTACAACCCTAACTTCTTAATTCCTTTGACATACCAATTTCAGGTAATCCTTGTGGTAATCACATTGTAAACCGATGTATTAACATGTTGGTGTAACCTCAGGATCCACATTGGATCTCCATTGTGTACCATTACCATGGGCCCACCTTATGATAACATTGACATATATGACATGTGTAATGTCCCTTCTTCAGAATTAACCAAAATTACTAGCATTGGGATAGAAAATCCTTTTCATAGTCATTCTCCACCACATTATCGAACTGTGGAATCAACCAGTGCTGGTGGGCTTAGTTATTTTAATAAATAGCAAGAAAGATGGCCAGATCTGGTGCAAACTCCATTTCTGAAGATCAGGATACTACACCTAGTCTATTTATCCAGTCCCATCAATAATCATGCCATCCACTAGAGTCTATGTCCTATATGCTGTTCGATTTTGACAGTTCAAAAATTTGCCATATCTTTGATCCTATATCTCAACTTGAGGAAGTAGATGCTGGTTCATAGCTAATAGACACTCAGGTATATCTGTTCTTGTAACTTCATCGTTGAATCACATATGCGTGGCAAATCTTTATGCCCATATCTATAGTGCAGTTTGATGAGCAATTCCATACTGACAATTACAGAAGCAGCAGAACTCATTGACAGAGAATGTGCTATCTAAGTTTTTGTGCTCAGCATCCACTTTAAACTAGCGATGGCAAGTTACACATCCTCTAGGCTTTTGGCTTACAACCATCATTATAAGGAAGTGATAACAGTTAAAAGTTAAAACAAATGGGATCATACCAAGGTCTACTTATCGCAGGCCCTAAGGAATGGTTAAATGATATTATACACTGAGATTATAATTATATTTTATTTTTAATCAAGGGGCAAATGAAGAGGTACATCTATTGGGCAAAAATTATATTTTAAGGGAGGTCAATCAAGGAGATGGAGACATATGTAATGTCCCCTTTCGGGATCACCTTATACTTTGCCCTAAATTCACAAACCCAAATGAAAGCAAGAGCAAAATATGGTTAGAGATATAATCCTTAATTAAGAATAAGGTAAGATAAGCCTGTTTTGGACAAACCTGCAACCAGATTAGATAATAATATAATTATAAGGCATGTAATATCTCCATTTTTAGAGCTAAGAGAGAAATACCTATAGCACATAATTCTCATGAGCTCAACCATAATGAGGGTTGAGATAGTAAATGTAATGTCCCCTTTTTGGGCACATTATCTCATGCCTTATAGTTAGCCTTTTCATCATTGTCCGGTGGGCTAACCGAGGTTTGGCAGAGGATCAGAAGGGTGTTTGGCCTAGGCGTTTTCAGTTTCAGGCCAATCGGATTAGTTTCCATAGGGTTTTCAGGGTGCTTACTATTTATAGTAAGTAGGAAGAACTCAGTGTTCCTGGCATTTCAGTGTTGGACTCGGAGCGTCTCGCCAAGAGCTTTCCGGCAAGCTATCACGCGTCTCCATCTGAGTTCGTTTGGTCCTCCGTTTTAATGCCAGAAGATTCCTCACTTTATTTTATTATGTCACTTTATAACCAATGGGTATATTTATTTAAAAAGTGACTTTAAGTGAGAATATGAAAAGACAGAGAGGGGAAACTGAAGAGTCACAGCCATTGCTTTAAAAGAAGGATTGAAGGCTCATTTGAGATATGCTTAGTTTTGATATTATGTTTTTATCTCTTGGAGATATCAGGAAGCTTCAGCTTTCAAATACAGCCATGAGGACGGAAACCCTTTGGCTTAGAGGTGGATTGGACGTAGCCCTAGTTCATCAACAGTGCGAATTCATAGCGGAGTTCGCCAGTGTATTCATAGGTTCTTCATCACCCGATCTTACTGTTATTTTTGTATTTCAGATTGGGAAATTTGTCGTTCATGGTTATTGTATTGCTGGTTGTATAATATGATACCATTTTCTGAGGAGTTATTGCAATAATAATTTGCTGGTTATTTCTGTTGTTTATTTCATTTAAATAAATATCCTATGCATGCAAACATATGTTTAAATCTTCTGGGTTACATTTGAGGAATTTTTGGAAAATGGCCGGTTAGGGTCATTACAGTAAAGACATGATGATGTGCTCTAATTATCTCCGGCCCTAGACACAAGAGCGGAAACTCTGTCCCCCTTGGCCTCATGTGGTCATAAACATGCTCATGAGGTGTCGTATTTTGTGGAGCCTGTACACCGTTCCCCTTCATCACGCTATCCATCTCTCCTCTTATTATTGGGAATCCTGTTGAGATAGGAAGGACATGATGAGGTGCCCTAATTATCCCCGCCCTAGGCCCAAGAGCGGAAACTTTGTCCCCCTTGGCCTCAGGTGGTCGTAACCATACTCATGAGATGGCGTACCTAATGTAGCTTGTACACCATTCCCCTTCATCACGCTATCCTTCTCTCCTCTTGAGGATCCCCTCCTTAGTTACCTCAATAACCAATCCATATAGGTTCAAAGGGAAGATTGCAATAGGGTGCCCTTAACTCGACCCTAGGCCCAAGAGTAGAATCTCTGTCCCCCTTGGCCTCATGTGGTCCTCAACCGATCTCATGAGGTGGCGTACCTAGTGAGGCATCTTCCCCCTCCTTGCATTTCCTCTCCTACCCTAATATGGTTGATTATTGTAGATGTATGATATTGCCAATTAAATATACATTTACTTGCATATGTTTATTACAAGCATATAGATATGTTAGAGATAAAATCTACGAAATATATATAGGCAATCACATCTACTCAAGAATGCACAAGGAATCTTCTTTCCGGTTCAATGTGCTATTTTCTATTTCTACATGCAGAATGAATACATCAGCAACTGTAATTTCCTCATATACAGATTTGAATGCATAGACATTAAGAGTTCATACCTCTTAATAGATGTAATGACACAGTTACCAGTATATCTGATGTTCTAATTTGATGTCTTCCTCGGATCAATATCTCTTATTAATTTCTGTTTTTTTCCATTGCTTATGTCTGCTCCAAATAGGAATTGTATCCCCTGCCTTATTACTCTGCTGCAATCTCCTTGATTTGCTGGGTTGTAATATCGTCTATGGGAAAATCTTGAAGTCTTAGGTTAAGATGATTTTCCCAGTGCTGTGCTTGTTCATTCGTGCTGGCAGCGTGATAACTTCTAATCCTTCATGATTCTCTTTCTACTTTTTTCTTCTGAGTCTGTTCATAATACTCCCTCAGATTCCTATTATCCATTCAGATGTTTATTTTATTTATTTTCTAATTTTCCTTTGATGATCTCCACAAATGAGGTCTCCTTCCTTTTATGCCCTTACGCTAGGAGTCACAACTCTCCATGTGCAAGGGACGCACCTCTTCAACCATGGATCGCTACTTCACATTATTTAATCAGTAGTCAGCCTTTAAAACAGTAATAGTATTTTACATTTATTTTGTAATTTAAATCAAGGAGGCTTCTAGAACTCCAAGGGTCGGTCCACTCTATTTTGCCCTAGGTCGGCCCTTAAATAGTCACGAGCAATTTTTATTATTTCTTTATTAGCCATTTCAATTTGTTTACTTTTTTCTGCCCTAGTCAGCCTTTGCCATGCATGGCCTAGGTCTAGGATTTAATCTTGTTGATTGCTACAACTAGTGCTCCAGATAGGGGACATGACAACATATTGAGAAAAAAATTGTTATCTGATTTCTCCTCCTTGTGGAGCTCGGAACTATGATTTAATTAACTGTAATGTCCCCATGTTGGACTGCTCTATAAGAATTTTGCCCTAAAGTCACAAAACCAGATAAAACAAAGTATATAATATAGTTAGGGATACATTCTTAACTTAAGAATAAGATGAGCTAAGCCTGTTCTAGAAACCTACAATCAAGTTAGGTAACATTGCAGACGCAGTTCATGAATTAAATCTACTATAAGAACAAGGAAATCATATACTCATCAATAAGCGGCAAATCTGATTTGTATGTGAATCCCAGTCATATAAGATATGGAATAAGGAGGCATGGTAGGGTGCCTTAAGACAACCCTTCTCCCTCTATGCAATCCCCCTTCATTCTTACATGGTTGGAGATCTTTGGGATTGTCACCAGTCCCTCAATGTAGGGGTTGGAAGGGAAATTGTAATAGGGTGCCCTTAGGCATATTCTCCCTTTCATAGTGCAATAGGGTGCCCTAATAGTTGTTCTCCCTACTTGCCACTGTAGCAAGGTGCCCTAAAGCTGTCCTCCCTTGATGCAAATTCCTTCTATAACTTTTTGAAGGACTGTTGCAGTGCTATTATTTATATTTAATATTTATTAGCATATAACAGAGATTGTTTGCCTCCTACGGTAAACTAGTTAATTACAGAAGTGAATGCAAGAACATGATAAAGATAAAGCAAAGAACAATTCTTCTATTCATTCATCCGCAATGGTTACACTATTATAGCTTTTGTTCACAACCTCATTCCTTACCCGAAGGTAGTACAAGAATATAAAGGACCGAAGGGACGCGACGGTTGGCAACCTTGCTCCAACTACCTAGCCTCCGATCAATAACTAATCCCCAACGACAACATTACATTATTCCCGACAACATCATCCCCCCCAAAAAGACAAGTCGTCTCTGACAACTTAACAACAAAATGGAGATAATGCCGATTACAAAACATAAAAGAAATCAGCTAAGAGGAAGTAGAAGGGGGCATCCCTGGAACTCACGGCTGGGACGCAGAAGGGTTCAATTTCCTCCGCAACTAGTACACCTGTTGAGTATGAATATCCAAATCTGCCTGTATCTGGGAGTTGGTCTCGACTGCTTCCTTGAGCATGAGGGTAACCTCCTGCAGTTCAGCCTCCTTGTGACTGCATACCTCCTAGGCCTCGGCTAACTGGGCCTCAACGATACCCTTACCAACTGTGGCGGCCTCTATCTGTGCCAAAAGGGCTGCCCGATCTGTCTGCCAAGCGGTCTGCTAAGTGGCTAGCTGGGTAGCCATCTCCTCCCGAGATCTCTCCGCGGCCACCCTAGCCTCCTCTCTAGCCTCCTCCGCACATTGGGTCTCTAACACCAGCCGCCTGCCCCTATCCACCACAGTTGTAAGAGAGTCCAAGTAGGCCTCCAAATCCTCACCCAACAAATCATCGATCGGCTCTCCCTCTTCTATCTGAACCGTGGCCTCAACCTGAGAGCCTCCGCCCTCCTCGGCCACATGTGTACTTTGTCCATCTCCAGCGCAATCTAACTCCCCTTTGTCAACATGTATGTCCTCTAGCAAGGGGGACTTAATGGAAGGTCCCCGTGTCACCGGTGTAAGGAACCGTTGTGCTAGGTAAGCGCTCGCGCGACCCATCACCAATGGTCTAGGACTCAGAGGTGTGGAAGACGCCCTTGCCTGCATACTCCTACCCATACTGTGACCTCTGGAGGCTGCCAAAAGGGAGGCATCAAAGGTAACCACTGCCTCCGAACCAATCACCTCCAGCCGAACCTGCTATGACTCAACTCTACCCTGCTCCAGGGTCTCTACCTCCTTTGCCACGTCTCCTCCTGCTAAGGTTGCGACTGTCGGAGGGGTGTCAGGTCTCTCTGGAATGCTTTCTCTGTCGACTACCGTCGTCTCAATCGGCTTCGTCTCCATAGGAACCCTCTCTGTTGTGACAACTGGCGGAGTCAACGCAATGGGTGTCCACACTTGGCCGAATGTCGAGATGGTTGTCGTGCTAGTGACAGAGGCAAAGTGCGCTACACTAGATAGCACGGGGCGTGGGAATAGTAATGGAGTAGCTGAAATCACCTCCACCTCGTCATCGTCATCCCCCTCCGAAGCACTCTCCTCTGCAAATGTCTCCTGACGACCACTATCTGTGTCCCCATGTTCCCCACTAACATCCAAGTCCTGTCTGGCTTATTTTGTGTCGGCTACTACCTTTTGCCGCTAGGTGTGTCTATGTGGCGCCATCTCATGATGGGAGGCTCGCCTGAAGCCAAAGGGCCCACCTTCACCTCCTACGCCAGTATGTCGGATGGGATCTGTCTGACGACTGCATCCAACAATAGCTCGATCGCATAGTGTGGCATGTAGAAAGTCCGGTGCTGGAGCGTCATAAACACATACATTTGCTCGACTAGTACCGCACCCCAATCATACATTTGGCCGCCGAGTAAGTGGTTCATGAGAGTGACCTGCTGAAAGGATATATCGGATGCACGGCTGGACCCTGTAAGGCGACTCTTCACCACGTCCATGAGACATCTCCAGTGTCCCTCTCTGATGAAGGTCTTCTTGAGTCCTCTGTTGTGCGAGGACTTCCGAAGGCAGTCCTTTACCGCAGCTGTGAGGTCGTCTCTGCAAACTAGCCCTATATAAAAATCCTTATTTTCCAAGGCCATTTTCTGTGGCTTCAACTCAACCCTAACCCCTTTGACTGGCAGCCCGAACACTCTCTGAAATTCTGCTGGTGTGAATGAGATCGTCACCAAATGGTTCAAGTACGAGAGAGTGCTCTGCTTCGAAAAGCTGTCGAAATACTCAATCATTGCCCGCAACGGACTTCGAAATCTTTAATGCAAAATATGGGCATTTGGATAACGCATTGTACCTGAGCCTTCTTTAGGTTATCCTTGACCAGTAGGTTGTCCGAAGTATCTGCACTTTCAATCCACCATCTTCGGCATTCCAAGCCGTTCAATCCCTCAAAGGCGATTGTCTGCGCTGTGATGGAGTCCTTCTGAGCTCCCGAAGCTACCATCGGTTGCCTCCATACTTTTGATTTTAATTTCTTTCCTGCACTCGTGCCACCTGCGATCCGCACCCCAGAAGGTAATGTATGCACATTTCTATCCATGCTCGGATCGCTGCTACCTGAGTCCGCTTCTAACCTTTTCCTCCACGTTCTTTTGCCTGTTGAGTCCATAACGGTTTCTTATTGTCATTATGCAAAATAAATAACTAACTTTGAATCCCTAACTACCTAGAGGTACGGCACTTTGCTTTACTTCCTCTTCTTTACTTCGTACTGCTAGCAATGGCCTTCAAGTGCTTGGCGAGAAAATCCTTTCGTCTGTAGATGGCTTCTGGATGCTTTCTATTAAACACGCCCACTCTGGTGTTCGTCCGTACGGTTGTACGGTACGGGCCTCTGTCTCCGTTTCCCCTTGTCCGTATGGGTTTGCTAATTCACGGGGAAGCCGCGCGGCCTTCTCTTCAAAATTCCTGCACTTTGTCGTACGGTGATGCATGTGCTCTCCTTGCGGCCGTACAGTATTGCCTTTCTGTTGTTGTTGTATTCTTCCTTGGGTGTGGTTGTATGAATCTTCAATCTCATCAGTGCATAAACTAATGTGAACCGTCGTACGGTCGTTATGGCAACAACTTGGTTCAACACCCCTGACTCAATCCGTACGGGTCCGTATGGCAACCGCTATGCGGAGTTGTTTTATAACACTTCCCGTACGGTCGTACGGCCTTTACTAAAATCATTTACATTTTTTGTTTGCTCTTTCCCTGTGGTCCGTACGGTTCGTACGACATCATGTCGTATAGAACTGTACGCCTTTTTTTTAATTTCCTTCGAGTATTCTATGTTCGTACGGCATTATGACGTACGGTCACCGTTTTGGCATTATTTTGTTTTCTTCGTCGTCTGTACGGCATCAGGTCGTACGGTACCATACGAACACCTCTTTTTCTTCTTTTTTTTTTTTTTTTTTAATAACTTGCTAATCGAAATATTAAAACGACTTACTGGCTGCCTGAGCCCGCCGATGGGTCGTCGCTCTGTCGCCTCTCGTGATATGGCTTCAATTTGGACCCATTTATTGTATCAGCACCTTCCTGGCCATCAAGCATCCATAGTTTGATTGCCCCATTGTTACCAACTTGCCTGACTCGGTACGGCCCCAGCCACTTAACCTTAAACTTGCCAGGTTTAATCTCATTCTTGCCATTCTATTTTAATACCAGTTGTCTCGGTGTGAATGGAATGCGTTTGAGGTGTTTGTCATGCCAAGCCTTCTGTCGTAGTTGCGCGACCTCCGTCGCCCACTGTGTCATCATGTGACGCTCATCGAGCTTGTTTAGGTTGTACAATCGTTCTCGGAGGCTTTCCATATCCCCAAGCCTATTCTCAACGGCTATCCTTAAGCTGGGCACCATGAACTCGACTAGTACAACTGCCTCCTGCCCATACATCAACTAAAAGGGCGTCTGTCCTGTGGTGACCTTATATGTTGTTGGATACGCCCATAGCACTGAGGGTAGCTTTTCTTCCCAGTCCTCCTGCTCCACTCCACATGGCCTCGGCCTGTCCATTGGCCCTAGGGTAATACGGACTAGACAGGGAGTGACAATTTTTGAATTCTGTTGACAACAGCCGAATGACATGATTGACGAAGTGACCTCCTCTGTCACTAGTTAACTGAACGGGGACTCCGTACCGTGTTAGGATTTTCTCATAAATGAACTTGGTCGTACTCAAGGCCGAGTTGTTTGGAAAGGCCCGTGCTTTCGCCCACTTGGTCATGTATTTTGTGGCTACCACGATATATCGGCATATCCAAGCCTTACTCACCTTCAGGGGTCTGATGAAATCCAAACCCCATTGTTCAAAGAGTTCCTGTGCCTGGGAGGGTTACAAAGGCATGAAGTCCTGCTTTAACAGTTTCCCAGCCCTTTGACAGGTGTCGCATCCCACCACCCACTCTCGGGCATCGTTGTGTAGCGTGGGCCACCACAACCCTGCCAACAACACCTTCTATATTGTTGTGTCGGGTCCCATGTGCCCGCCTGCTGGTCCTTCGTGTGCCTCCCGTAGCACGCTTTGAATTTCTTCCTCCATAACACACCTTCGAAGTACTTGGTCAAGTCCCATTTTATACAGCAGTCCATTTGATAGTTAGAATGTTCTACTCCTTAACACCAATTTCCTTCGTTCCCCAGGCAGCATATCCCTCAGGAACTATGACGTCGAGAGGTACTCGCCAATGCTCGTGTACCAGGCTGGCAGGATGGCAATGCAAAACAGATGTGCATCGGGAAAGTCGTCATTAATTCCCTCTGGCGGTTCCCCGGATTTGAGTCGAGAAAGGTGGTCCGCAATCACATGCCTTTTTCCCGGTCGCACGATGATTGTGAATGCGAATTCTTGTAATAACAATAGCCACCTGCTTATTCTACCTTGAATGATCAGCTTATTGACGAGGTACATCAATGCTTGGTGGTCCACATAAAATGTGAACGATGTTGCTAGGAGGTAGTGTTTGAACTTCTGTACGGCATATACCATCCCAAGAGCCTCCCGCTCCGTTGTGCTGTAGTTTTTCTCGGTCTTCGACAGCAATCTGCTGGCAAAATAGATCGGGTGATCGAGACCGTGGTTGCCAACCTAGGCAAGGGTTGCACCAATTGCAAAGTTGCAAGCATCAACGTGTACGTGAAACTCCTTATCCCACTTGGGATATACTAGAATCAGTGCCCCACCAACCTTCTTTTCAACTCCCCGAAAGCAATGTCCTGTTTTGTACCCCATACGTACGGCTCTCCCTTCCGTGTCAACTTGTCAAGGGGGCAAGAGACTTGTGTGAAGTTCTTAATGAATCGCCTATAGTATCCAATGTGTCCTAAAAAGGACTTTACTCCTGTTACGTCTGTAGGGGCCTCCAACTCCACTATCACTCGGACTTTGTCGGGATCAGTCTTTAACCCCGTCTTACAAACAATATGGCCCAAGAGCTCCCCTTGTGGGACCATTAATTGACACTTTTTCAGGTTGAGTGCCAACCTTTCTCGGCGGCACCTTTCCATGCATTCCCGTAGGGCTACGAGGTGTGTGTCTTCACCGCTGAAGATAGACTAGTCATCTAGGAAAGCTCGAAAGTTCCCCACAGACATTTTGTCGAAGATGTGGAGGATGATTATTTGAAACGTTGCCGGTGCGTTGCACAGGCCGAAGGGCATCCGGTTATGTGTATGCTCCGTCCACCACAAACATCGTTTTTAGTTCATCTTCTTCAGCTATGGAGATCTTGTTATACCCAGAAAATCCATCCATGAATGAGTACATCTCATGTCCCGCCACCTCTTCGAGGATTGTCTGTGAACGGGATGGGGAAGGGTTACTTTATGGTGACAGCATTGAGGCATCGAAAGTCGACGCAGATCCTGATTTGGGTGGTTCCTTCGGGGAAGAGCTCGTAGTCTTCCATTTGCCAATGGAAGAGTCCGTTCATCGAACTTGTCTCGTCGTCGGAGCATTCTCCCAGCTCCAGGATGCCCCGGTCGTTTGGCTCCATTCCACCCTCATCCCGTCGGTCATGTTCCCCGTCGGATTCTGATTCCGAAGAGGATGCAATCTCCTCGCTCACCATTTGGGTACGGAGGTCAATGGCAAATTTCCGCCCGCCCACCGCTTTCCATGGAGAGAGTGTTCCTCTTCCAGTTATGGTTGACCTTTGCTGTGACTAACCATCCCCTTCCTAAGATGGCATCATACCCTCTTTTCTTCAACGAGATCACCACGAAGTCCAACACGAACTGCTACATTCCTATTGTTACTTGTCGGGCCATTAGTGTCCCCAGAGGTTTGATCCTGTGCTGGTCTACACCCAATAGATTAAAGGTAGGGGGCCACAGGGTAGGCTTCCCGAGTTTCTTCCATGTCTCCTCCGGGAGGACATTTACTCTAGACCCGCCATCCACGATGGTGTCTGTCAGGATCACTCCAAGGATACCCATTTATACGACCACAAGATGTCGTCCATTATTTACCGCCAGTAACATAGGATCCGTTGCTGACCCTCCAGGAACATTTGGGTGTACCGTGTCTACTTGCGCGATGGTGTCAGGTCGTAAGGAGAAAGTATTCAATACGACTGCCCTCAACTGAGGTAAGGTCTGAAGGAGTGTTTACCGTCATGGGTAACTTATAGTAATTGCATAGACATAGTTACATACTCCGCATGTGATATAAAAGGTTATTGTATTAATCATAAAGTTTCGTACATTGCAATTGTGTCTTCATCAAGAGAATAAGTTCATACATATAACATCCGAAGGGACACGACCGAAACGTCGCGTTGTAACTGCCTAACCCTTCGGTGAATAACAACCTAGATTAACATAATACTATATTTCATGACACCCGTACATACAATTATTCCACCAACATCATCCCCCCCAAAAAACAAGTCGGCTCCGATGACTTAACAAAATGGAGATAATGTCCAGTACAAAGAACACAAAAACCAGCTAAGTAGAAGTGGTAGGGGGCATCCCTGGAACCGATGGTTGGGACACTGAAGAAGTGACCCTCTGCCTCAACTGATAGACTTGCTGTGTCCGGATGTTCAAATCCGTCTGGAGCTGCGAATTGACCTCAACTACTTCCTTTAGCATCAGGGTGAGCTCCTGGAACTCTGTATCCTTCTGAGCTAACTGTCCCTCTGCAAGACTCCTAGCTGTATTGGCTGCCTCTAGTTGTGTCAACAGGTGTGCACGTTCTGCCTACCAGGCACTCCGCTCTGCGGCTAACTCGGCGGCTATCTCCTCCCGAGATCTCTCTGCTGCCGCCCGAGCCCGTTCCTGAGCCTCTCCTTGTTCCCGTGCCGTGAGCACTATCTGCACCAACCGCCGACCCTTATCAATTACCAACTCCAGAGTGCTCATGTACTCTGCCAGATCATCTGCCATCAACACTTCTACCGGTTTCCCTTCCCTTGCTGACACCTCGGCTGCCTCTGGCTCTACACTCTGTCGGCCGCCCACATCACCCAATGTGTCTTTCGCTAATTGGAAGTCCTCTCGCTGGGGAGATAAAATCGCAGATCCCCGTGCTACTAGTGCGAGGGATCTCTGTGCCAAGAAAGCACTGGCACGCCCTAACACAGATGGACCATTCTGACTCACAGTTGTCAGCAACTCTTCCCTAGGCCCATTTCCATCCAGACTGTCATGGTCAGACTCAATCAACACTGAGTCCTCTAAGGTCACCACCGGCTCTGCTCCTGTCATCTCTAGCCATACCTGGCCTGGCTCAGTCCCAACCTGCTCCATCATCTCTCGCGGGTCTCTGCCATGAAGGATACTCTCCCCATCTCCTGTCTCTAGCCCTGGAAGTGCATCCATGATGGCCACTCTCTCTACTATAGAGGCTCCAGCTGATGTGACAACAGGTGAAGACAGCTGAACTGGGGTCCGTGCTTGGCCGAATGCCGGAATGGCCATAGGACCGGGAACCAAAACCACTGGTGTCCCACTAGAGGGTACGGAACGTGGAAATACTAGCGGTGTAGCTGTGATCACCTGTACTTCCTCATCATCATCCTCCGGGCTGCTTCCCTCCAATGTCGCTTCCCTGCCGCTATTTGTATCCCCATGATCCCCACTGACTTCCGTTCCCTGCCTGGTTCGTTTGGAACCAGCTCCTACCTTCTGACCTCCAGGCGTATCCAGATGACGCCATCTCATGATTGGGGGTTCGCCTTCCATCACGGGTTCCACCTTAATCTCGGATGATAATATCT
>MU224236.1:1123126-1138575 GCA_018584345.1 Thuja plicata
TGACCTTGCTAAAAAAACATTCAAATAAGTCAAAATCATAAAATGACTTAATGTTGTATTTTAAATTTGTTTTTTAATTAGGAGACGTGGGGGAGACTTCATTTTTTTGGAATCGGAGACTTCGATTGTTCAGGAGACTTCGTCATGAAGTCTCCGGCCATTTTTGAAGTCTCCGGAGATGCGAAAAGTCTCCGAGACGCGAAAAGTCTCCGAGACGCGTCTCGGAGTCTGGAGGGGGGGAGACGGGTCTCCGGGTAACACTGGTTGTATCTTATTGCATGAAAACCATTATGGTCCTAATCATTGATGAATGTAATGGTATCTCCCAGCTCATTTTATCTATTTTCTTGGTTTTGTTGAAGCAAGAAAAGGTTACTACTTCAGCTGCTTATGAGTTGGTCAACAGTGTGTTCAGACAATGTGAGGGAAAACTAAAACCTTGTATAATGAAGAGCAGGTGGAAGAAGAGAGATTCAAATCAGAAGTTGTTGATGAAGAGAACGTCTTACCTCATGATGAATGTTTGATAAAACTCCAAGATGAACCCTTAGAAGTGCATGCACCTATACATGTTGAGGATGTGTACGATGAAATTGACAAAATAGAAGTCTTGAATACACATTTAGAGCTATCCAATGAAGTTGACTTTAGGTTTTGACTTGATTCAAAACTTTAGAGCATTTAGAGCAGCATGTGTTAGCTTTGGGTTTGACTTCCAAACCAAGCCTGTGGAGAGGAATGCATATGATGATTTCAGTACTAGTGAGTTGGGGAGTGACTTATTCACAAAGGCAACCACTCACGAGGAGCACACTGAACATTTATTTTCTGAACACATGAGATCCGGATGTGTTGGCACCTTAGTATGATGAGGATCCTCTATGGGATGAATTTCCTTTTGATCATGATGGTGTTCTTATCTTAGAGCCTAATGTATGCATTGAGGATGACATTGAGGAAGTTTTTTTGGAAAGAATGATGATCTTGAACACCAATCTGATTTATTATTGCATGGAGCTAATTACGAGCAAAGGCTTGGTAAATTTGTTGATTCAGATCTACAACTTGATGTTGAGAATTTTCAATATGGTAATGAGGAGCAACATGAAACTTGGGACAGCCATGGAGACAATTGAAAAATATGGAACTAATTCTGATTTCTACATGCATCAGAACAGCAATTCACCATCCTTGCGTACTCGTGATTGAAAAAATCAGTTATTGGTAACCGCTGAAAATGAAGCGCAAGTTTTATCTAGTTTGGATAGCATGAATAGGCATGTGGAAACATAATTCAAGATGCACCAAGAGGTCACAATGACTTAAATATTACCCTTGCAGATTTGCAAACAATGAAGAGCACTATGGAAGAAATTAAAACAGCATTCTTGCACATGGTCCGTAATAGAGAAATGGCTACCAAGATTGCAGATGAGGTTTTGAGTTTGTACAAAGAAACTAAAGCTAAGGTGGATGAGCTTACTTTTGAGCTTAGGGCAACCAAGAATTCCTTTATAAATGTTGAAATGTCTGTTTCTAAAGCAGCAAAACAGATTTTGATTGTTGAATAGTATAGGGAACAAGAAAACAAGAAAAGGGCAATAAAACTCAAGCAGGTGATTGAAGAACGTGATTGCATTTAGGAGTTTGAACTTGCTCATTGTCCCAAGAAATCAGAAAATGTAAGTTTGGAGCAGCAGGATGTCAGCGTGGAGCATAAAAATTATGATGATCTTCAGTTCATTGATAACCCACTTTTTGAGATGTGTGCTGATTGGACATTTGATAATCCACTCTTCGAGCTAGATGATGGAGCTCCTTCAAATTCTAGTGATGTGGTTGGAATTTATCATAGGATTTGGGACCTAGGTGCAGTTACCAACAATGAATTGTTGTCTCAAGATTGGAGTAGTGGGCCAAATTTGAGAGTTAGTACAGCTGTCCACTTTCCAATCAGCCTACACATAAATTCAATTCTTGACCCACAGTTGAGTTCTGTCATTTCAGACCAATAGTCGAGTACTTTATGGTTGGGAATGATTGGTAGAGATGATCTAATCAAATAAGATGTGTCTTCAATTATTTCCATATTCATATCTTCTATGTTTTCAGCAAGATTTTGTAATGTCCCCATTTTCAGGTTCTCTTGAAGTGCACCTAGTGTTGGCTTTGTAGATTGGTGTCAACAAGATCAAAGGAGCTTTTTGATGTCGCCAGTGTGTTCAAACGGATTAATGGAGATGAATGACACTTTCTGGAGTGAACTCGGGCAACTTGCCCAAGACTTACCATTTTTAGTAAGTTACTATTTTTAATAAATAAGTGTTAGTTTAGACACTGATTTGTAAGTTGGGAGTTTTGGTCGACTTACTATTTTTGGCAGTTGATATTTTTAATAGTTACTATTTATAGTAACTTCTATTTTCGGCAGCTGGTCTCAGCTTTGATCTCCTCTCAACTTCAGTGTGCAGCATTTCAGTTTCAAGGTTTGGGCGATTCTTGCTATTTTTAGCAAAAGGCTATTTTTTGTAAGTGTTATTTTTAGCACTTGATCATGGTCTCAATTCCTCTCTCAGTTCAGCACAATGGATTTTAGTTGGACTTGTTGAGTTATATTTCTTTTTTAAGAGATTTATTTTATTTTATTAACTAAGTCTTTAAAAAGTGTTTTTTAAATATGGGCCATTTGACATCCAAAATGGACGCCTAAGGAAGAGGATAATTTTTTTATTTTGTTGAGCATATATTGTGCTTCCAAAAGGGGATGTCTAGGAGGAATAATCAAATGTTTTATTTGAGAACTCAAAGAGGTCCAAACTTGTATGAAGACTTTTAAGTTGCTTTCAAATTGCTTTTGGGGGGAAAAGGTTTCAAAAGGAAAAAGGTTGTCCTAATCTCCTTTTCACTCTATATATTCATGTTTTGAGTTCTCATTTGGGTTATGTTGAAGATGATATCTACCGTTATGCTGCTAAAATGATTCTAGAGTTTACGCTTTGACTAGTTGAGGACGAAACCCCTCATTCAAATCACTAGTTTTAGTGGTGAAAGACCCATCCTAGCTGGTTGGCTTTCATAGTTGCAAGTTTTTCAGTGTTCTAAAAGCTTTCAAGAGGATTTTGGATTGGAGTGATGAAGTGCTTTGTGGTTTTTTGATGTGGGTTTGTGGTAATTGGTGTGTAGTGAGGTTTTCAGCTGTGTGGTGTGATTTTGGAAGTAATTTAAGTTGTTTTTTGAGCGCTGGTGTGAGATTTGTGATTTTTGGAGGTGTGCTTTTCTGAGTGGCTAAATTCATGTTTAGCTCATATCTTCTGAACAGACATAAGTGAGTTTGCTGCACTTTTACGATCTGATTTGATTATCAGAAATCTGATTTCAGTGCTTATCTCTCTTTAATATTGTTATTGAGCTAACAAATGTTTGATGAGTTGAAGAGCATCTCTTTGCAAAGCATCTAACGTTTCATATTATTATGTAATAATTTAGAGGCAATGGCTCAGGCCCCTCTTCATCTTGTTATTTAAATTCAGTCCTTATTTCTATGAAAATGTACTAACTGAGTGGTGAAGGCGCTGCCCCAACTTCAACTGGTTGCTCTTTTATTTTATATGATACAGTACTAATAGAGTGCGGTGGTTTTAAACCCCCCACTCCATTTAGTTGATGTTAAGAGCATTTGCATATGTTGGTTTAGTGTTATGCATGTAATTTGAAGCTAACAATCAGCACTTATTCTTCATTAGTTATATTTCAAAAACATCAGGGGTGGTTATTATGAATTTCAGATTGTTTATCGTTACCCTTGCTGTTACACAATTTTATGGTCACTTCAGTCTAGGCAGACAGATTTTGAGCTCATGCAAGCTTAAGTACAGCTGATTGTGGGAGATCTTCTGGGTATAGTTTGATTATTCTCCACTTCCACTTGGAAGAGTAATGGTCACTGCAATCATTTTGTGGTGTTGGTATGCATGACCCCAGATGATGCTATGATGATTGCAGTGTGTTGGATGTGTTGGAGTACTTGGGTTCCTCCTTTGACACTTGGAGATTGAGTGTCAATGATATGATTCCAGTTGGCGACCACCAAGGCCTTCCCTAGTTGGCTAATCACAGAGCTGTTTTAGCTAACATCTTCTATACCAGTCCTTTGACAGTTCTTGACCAAGTTCATTTAAGGAAAAAATGAGGAGATATGCTGAGATTTATGGTTTATGGATGAGCAGACTTTCTGTTCTGTTGCCCAGGATCGAATCTGGCAGCGGGATTGCAGATGTAGACTTCATTGAGACGCTTTGGCAGGATATATTTCATGGTTTAGATTTCCACTGTTTCAAGTATTTCAAATTGGGATTTGATGATGATTACTTTTTGGGTTTCCAAGAAGGGAGTGTTGTCCAGGCATAACAGTATAGCAGTTATATTCAGAGTGGTGTAGTATCAGCATGGTGGTCCTTTTATGAGATTGACTTGGAACCCTAGGATCACATTGGTTTGCAGTCCAGCAGCCACTACAAATGAGATAACCAATGTTGACTGTATAGATACTACTCCTATGGTGCATTGGTTTGTTTCTTTCGAAGAGCAATTCTCTAAGGAGCTGACTGAGTTTATGCAGTACTTGATTGCTCTTCTTATAGGTGGTTATCATGAGGTCTCTTGTGTTGGTACCCTACAGGGCAGTGCCTTGAAAGGATGGTGCTACAAATCTCCTAGGTTGACTTGGGACCCTAGGATATGATTTAAGAGTTGCGATGGCATTGCTTGAGGACAAGCAATCTTTGGGAAGGGAGGATTGTAATATCCCCTTTTTTGGTTCTCATGCTTTACAGTTGGCACTAACTTTCTGGGTTTGTGTCAGCCTATTCAGAGGGGTAATTAGATGTTACCAGCAAGCTTAGATGGTTTATTGATGTTGTATGGCACTTTCAGATGTGATTTTCAGCTTCTGGTGTGCTCTCCAAGAATCTTGGAGAGGTCATCTATTTTTAGGAAATCACCCAATTGGCTCCATTTGTCATTATCTTCATTGGGATCACTCCAGCAATCAGATTTTGATCCCGGTGCTTTCCAACATTTTTTGCAAAATTGGAGCATTAATGGCTTATTTTTAATTTTTACTAAGTTCTGCAAAAGGATCCTGTGAGTTTGAAAGTGTGTAACCAATTCATATCACAGTGTGACTCAGTGTGATTTGTTTCTAGTTACATATACTCTCTTTTTATAAAGCACATCTATTGTCTCTTTCCTTTATGCACTACTTGTTATGATGTACATAAATTCCTTGCGTCTTGTTTAAGTTTGTGATGGAAAGATACTATTGAACATGTATTATCTTGGGCCAAATGCATTAGTTTTTTCTATCTTGATGGCATTCACATATTTTTTTTACAATGAATCAAATGCCCTTTCATTCTGAATAAGATTTATGGATTCTAGTGAGAGTATATTAACTCCTTTTCATATTTATGCTTTCCTATGGCCTACCTCAGCTTAACATTGATAGCATCATTTATTCCATTTATTCTTCATGGATTCTGCCCAACGCAAAGTGAACGTGAAGAAAAATCAGAACTACCACTGAACAAATTTGAAGAGGGCAAAACAATAATGCCAATATCCTCTTTGATGTTTTCAGTAGCTTGCTAATAATGGAAGCTACCCTCAAAGAGACAGAATGGAGTATATGACAGTCTCTACCTAAGTCACAAGGTTCGAATTCGAATCCGAGTTCGGCAACCATAAAATTCGGATGAAGTTTGGCAAGGGTGAAAATTCGGAAAAAAATTTGAAATTAAATTCGCCTTATATATATTTTTAAATTTAAGTTATATATCCAATAAATTATCAAAATGGTTTAACATTGTTTGAAATCATTCTAAGACGATGATACATTTATAAAATATAGATCCTAAGAAACATGTGAAATCCGATTGCAAAGATGTTTATTTGTCAAAAGAAAAACATAATAGATGTGAATCTAGACACATCCTTTTCAATTCTTTGTTTCTTTTGTCCTCTGTTTGTTTTGTGCCTTCTTCATCTTACCTGCAATTGATGAGGAATGTTCTTTCTCTAAAATATCTCTAATCTCTGGGGTCACACGTGGACATGCAATAACACCTCCATCCGCACCTCCTGTAATACCAAGCAAGTGGTCCATTACCCTTGTTAAGCTTCCACTAAAAACTTTTGAGCACCTATTACAGGTGATTTCAACACCATTGCAAGTCACATATTTCCATGCCTCAGAAGTTGAAGTTGATTTTATTGGAGCCATTAAATATAATCTGTATATTTCAAAGAAAAAATAATATTAAATATATATAACATTAACTACATTTTATTTAGAAAAAATTAAACAAATTATATTAAACTATTATTTTTAATGTAAAAAATAAAATATATCTGATATATTAATAAATTTAAAACATTTAAATATTTAAATATATTAATTTTAAATACATCATATATATAGTTTGTAAATGTACTACACTTTATAAGAGTTACTATAGTCTACAAATTTAATTGTAAAAATAAAATATAACAATATTAATAAATTCAAATATTATATTATATCTTTATTATAAATTCCTATAACAGTTCAATGCAATCTTCTCTATTATACTGTTTGTTAATATATATTTAATATTTAATAATATATTGCTATAACATTTCAACGCAATTTAAATTTTTTAAACATAAACTAAACTTTAGAAAAACGAAGGAAAACGAATATATGAAACAAAGCGGAGGAAAAAGAAATCAGAGGAAACGGTGACCTTCGTGTGCGGATTTGCAGGAGTCACGGCAAAGGAGTTGCTACCACTGGAGATTCTTTGCTTCATGCGTGGATTTGCAAAGTCGCAGCAGAGGGTTCCAGACGATTTGCTTCTATTGACTGCTGCTGTGTGTTCTTATCAGCCGCGAGCAGCATTTTATAATTTAAAAAAGCCAATAATCTTCTACATTATTTTCGGAAACACTTAAACCAGTTTTGGAAAGTATCCTTTTGCGTGAAAACAGTCCGCTATTTTTTAGTACGAATATTATGCCGAATTTGAACGAATTTTATATTAAAGTTTGAAGTTCGGGAAAATTCGAATGTCATGGTTGAAATGCGCCGAATGCTGTGACTTAGGTCTCTACCTACACGTTTTGCAGCTTTACTACTTTATCATCAGTAGTCTTTGTAAGGGTCTGTTAGGATCAAGCAACACTAAGAGGGGGGGGTGAATCAGTGTTGTGGCACTTTTTATTAACTTTAAGCAATTCAAACTTAACCATGCAATACAAAAATGAAGAGCACATATGCATAAAGTAAATAACTCATAACACCATGATTTGTTCACGAGGAAACCCTGGTTAAAGGGAAAACCCCGGTGGGGATGGTACCCACAAATTTTGCACTAAGATTATAATGTCCTTGTTAGGAGACCAAACCCTGTTAGGAGCTGAATATTACATTTAGTACAATATCCCTGTTAAAGGATGCAGGCCCTATTAGGGGTGATACAAGGAGCTCATTGCTCTTACAATAAAAAGACTATCTTTTTTAATGTAGTATTACAAAAGATGAACTATACAAGCATCTGCTATGCTTAAGTAGTTCTAGTTATAGCTCGTAATATCCTCTGTATTATTCTGACATCATAATGCATCTGCTCACATCCTCTTCCACCTCGCAACTCAAAAACATATCTACTTATATACCCGATCTCATAATATGTCAAGTCGGCTCATAAGTGCATTATCAAACATGTCAACACATAACCAAAGAGTAAATACAAAATAGGCGATCACACATACATCAAGATAGGATTATTGGTATCAAAGCTTGTGTCCCTTGGAGAGAAAGCCTAACAGCTTGAGGGAGATTCAGATGGATTCAAGCAGTTTGGAAGAAAACCTTGAAGCAGTACTTGAAGACCTAGATAAGGCTAATGCCAATGAAGTGGAATTAAAGTTCAAACTAAGAAGAGCTGAAGATTGCATCAAGAAGCTTAAAGAGAAGTTTGAGCATTCAAGGAATAAAAGGCAAGAACTTGTAGAGAAGATAAGGGAACCTGAAAATAATTCATCAAATCTGATTGAATAGCTTATGCAGGGAAAGGAAGCATTAAAACATGATTGTGAAGTTACTACTTTACAGATGTCCAAGGAAATTCAGAATGAAAAAGATGAAAAGAGTAGACTTGAAGAAACCTTGAAGAGTACAACTGTACAAATGGGGAAAATGCAGCTTGAACTTGATGATGTCAGTATCAAGTATCAGGAATTAGAAAAGTACAACTGTATCATTCAAGGAGAACTTGTTGAGGCAAAGATTCATATTGAAAAACTTCATGCAAGCTGTGACAAAATTGATGAACAAATGGAGAGACAAAAACCTAAAGGTGATAAGACAGGAGTTGGCTTCAATTAAGCTTAATGTTCTAAATCTTAAGAAAATCAATCGGAAGGCAAAGCAGATGAGGAACCTAATTTGCAAAAGGAACCTAATGTGCAAACTAGACCTTTCAGAGGAAGATGCTTTGGATGCAACAAAATTGGTCACATGAAGAGGGATTGCAAAGGAAAGACTCCTTATAAATCTTTTTGTAATGAGCCCGAGCTGGCCTTCGTCTCAAACCAACTAATTACTATTGATTTCTTGTGCAAATCATAAATTTGGCATTTTGTTGAACAATTAGCAAGCAAGCTATGAATGGTCCTTTGAGGAAATACAAATAGATATTGCAACTACAAATAATAACTTTGCCAAAAGATGTCCCTTTATTTATTTAATCAACTCCAAATGGTAATTTCTCAATCCTTATACATATTTAATTCCAGCATATTCGCTATGGACTGAATCGGAACTATTAAACATACATCAATTATTGATTAACATGTGATGATAAAAGAAAAGACTTGTATTCACATGTATGCGTCTGGAGTTGTTGACAGCTGCTCCTCCTAACGTCATTTATTTACTCCCGATGAAATTGAGCCAAGTACTCCCTTGGCGATGCCTAGTGTATATCCTCGCTAGCTGTATGTAGTGCGAGACCCTCAATGATAAACCGCTGCTCTCAACATGCAGGCCCGTGTTTCAAATGTGATGTCATAATGCCAAACGGCTCCCACGTAGCTCCCAAATATCTGTGGTGATCGCGCTCCACGCGACATACACCCTGCACTTACTCCCGTAGCTCCCACGCGTAACAAGCTGCAACTCCACCACGACTTAAGTATTCCTCACGCGGTGTAAGGTGGTAACCGCGGCTAGTGTAAAGGCAACCACGGCCAATGTAGAGCTCGCGCAATCTGAAGGTGGTTGTCGTTTCAGCACCCCACGTTGCAATATCCACAATATTGCGGCTAGCAGTCTTCACAACAGGCGTAGCTTCTAGTACCTCCAATTCCGTCCAGCAAACCACTTCTTTGGCTAGTGCATTCGATATCCAAACAAGTTATGATTGAATCGAATCTCAGGAATGTAATCTCTTTCCTCTAGATGGAAGATCGACCTCCTTATTGCAGGCTTCAGTTCAAATGTAATCAGAATTCAGAATGTCTTCTATTGTATACAACAGCACGATGAAGATGTGATTGATCATACAGCAGCGATCAATCGGAGATTAGTTCCAAGAAGAATCAGTCTTCTGTAACTAATTTGACCCTTTTAATTCAGCAAGGGCTCAGCAGATTAGAAACAATTCCCAAGAACAATTTTCAATAATCAATATTCGATGATCAGCACTAGGAAAGACTCTGTATTTATAACTCCTCGGACGCCATAGTTTCCAAAAAGATATATCAGTTAACCAGTCTCCGGAATAGCAACTTCCCAATTTATTATAATAATAAAGTATTATTATAATAATATAACTTTATTATTAATTAATAACATCTCGTTATTAATTAACATTAATTAATTAACCAATATGCAATCCAGTGATAAAACTTGCATCCACTGTTGATCCTGCCAGACGGACGGAGCCATCCACTGCATTGCCAAAATTAGCAACTACCAAAAATAGACTTACTATAAATAGTAAGTCCCCAATCAAGGAACTGTATAGACTGAACATTGTTTGGAAAACTGACCACTGCCGATATTGCCCTGCCAAAAGGGGAAACTGATCAAACTGACTTACTAAAAATAGTAAGTCCAGACTTACTAAAAATAGCAAGTCTGTCGACTGGGACCCTTAAAACCCGACATTAGCTCACGAGGGCCACAAAGATGAGCCAACCAAGCTACTGCCAATACCTGCTAAAAAAGGGGGTCATCACAGTCCGCCCTCCCCAAGATTGCTTGTCCTCAAGCAATCCCTAAGCAATTGTACATCACAATCCACCTGGATCCCACGGAAAGAAGTAAACCATGCCACTGACATAAACTGTAAGCTCCTGTAGCATCACCCGAAATGATAACCGGATAATTTTGTAAAGAGACCCAAAACCACCATTTACCCAAACTCATGTTCTGAATCTGTCTCTGCCCGGATCCCGAAAGAAGTGAACTTCAGGACCATCAAAACCCAAGATGTATGGGAGACTTAAGTCACATACACCCTGAATTCCCCCTGCACACCCAACTGACCTATACTGAGTGTGTAGACCATCTACACAATAGTGATGAATACCTTTGAACAAAGTTGTACCAGGACCTGGATATCCACACACTGTATAATCCCTGCAGTCACCATAACTCTGCAAGTCACCTGCTACTAACTTGCAGCCAAAACTCCCATCAACTGTTGATGGCAAGAACCCATCCCAAAACAGATGATAAGGACTAGGAGCCAACCCACACCTATGTGCCATCCACTCATCAACATGCGGGTCAAATGAAAACTGATGAGCGCTCCTCACTGTGTAACGACGATAAAATGCTCCGCTCTCTATCAGCGACTCATCATCCCCCAGTCGTGAACCCAAGGATGGCTCCAATCTTGAATTCTACAAAACCGGTTGGACAGGGTCCTAGGTGACCCTCTCAGCAAACCCAACCTCAAAATCTTTGTGAGGGAGCATCATAGTCAAGGTACCTACAATCTCTCTCACCAAACACCGGATCGCGCCAGCACCCCGGATGAGAACACCCTCAGAAGCTCGGTAAGATCCCTCATGAAATTCTGAACTCTCAAGAAGGTGATCCAAGAATGACTCTGTGCAGTAAAAATTATATGTGGAAGCATTAACCTGCTTCCCTACAACCCACAGCTGATCCTCCTGCAAATGTGGCACTGCCAACTGTCTACTGTCACCAGCTGTCCGTAATGCAGTAATAGATTCGCTTTCTGTAGCCAGAAGCAAATCACTGTGAGAGCTCATCCTTACTGATGTTCTCACCTCCTCTGCACCTACTGCCCCCGTATCTCGGACAAATGTGTCAGCCACATCATCACATTCCACATCTCCAACCGTAGAAGCAAACTCTCCACCAACCACCTCAATGTGCAACTGAACTGGGTCTGGGGTTCGTGTGGACCGAACATGGTCCAACTCTATGGTCACTTCCTCCAATCGTGATTGTGACTCCTGTAAAGCCAACTAAGTGCTCTCTAAAACCTTAGAAATCGTTGTGCGCTCCTGAGTAAGCTCACTCACCTCACCCTCTCTATCCAAGAGTGCCTCATATGCTGTACTTCCCCACTCTACTAGGTGATCTCAGTCAGCTACCAACTGAAAAAAATCTTGGCTCAAAATCCTGACAGCCTCCCGTAAAGAATGAATCTCTGTAAGGGCCAAGTAACAACCACCATGCTCATCATCCATAGGAGAACCCCAACCATGAACAACTAGCAGCTGCCGAGCAGCATCAAAATGCTCAAATGCGATAACAATATCACGCTCACTGACTCTCAACTGACTAGTCACATGATGACCCTGAATAGTCGGTCTCCTATGCAACACCTCTAACACGCTATCCATACTGCAAACAGAAGTGGTACCCAACGTACTCCTCTCCGAAACACTATTCCCCAGTGTTCTGCCAACTGAGCTCTGTGAACTGACAACTAAACTCACATCCTCAAACGGAGTGCTACCATCTGACACATCTCTGTCAGACTCCTCTGTACATGAGGAAGCTTCTATAGAGTCTACCTCCTCAACACTATCAGTTGTCCCATCCTCTGTATCCTCTGAGTATTCCAGTTCCTGGGACCGATCCGCACTCTCCAACAACTCAGAGTCCTCTCCTAGGGTCTGATACAGACATGGCTCACTACTAGTGGAGTCATCCTCAGGAGTCACATAAGAAGTATCAGAAGCAACCCAAGATGCTAGCAAAGGCTCTACCTCTTCGGGTGTCCCAGACTGAACCTCATCTGACTCCATACTAACCAATGGATCTAGGTCATGCTAGCATGAGTCCATATCTACTGTCTCGAACTTCGCACTAGTATCATCACACGCAGACTCCATGCTCAAATCCTCAATACAGGAGAATACTGGCATCTCCCGTACTAACCCCATCTTGAGACTGCCGCTATCCAAATCTGACTCCATCTCCTCAAGGCAGTCCTCAAAAGTGATATCCTCCTCCTCTGGCGAACCCGAGTTCACCATCATAACCTCCAACGCTACAACACTCCCACTATCCGCAACTCCCTCAACATTGACCATAGAACTATTCTCCTGGCAATCAAAACTGGAGTCACTCTCCGACTCGATAATACAATCTAGTGTGGTACAGACATCTACTGCAGTCATTGTCTCCTGCTGTATCACCAGATCATCAACACCACAACAAGGTAGCTCCATGCTCTCGCCTATCCCGCCTGAGAGGGGTGTTGGCTCTCGCTCCGAAGCTACACTATGACAGCTGACATATAAATCTCCGATAACAAGTCCCTCCTCGAGAGAACCTGGACCGTCAGAGGCAACTACTGTATCAAATGTATCTGTACCAGGTGTAGCAACTACTTGGAAAGCCTCAACCTGCTGAAGCTCGGCACTGCATTCTACCACAGGTGCTGACACGTCCACCTGTCTGTGTGGAGTGTCTATCATCAGATCCCTGAGTAGGTGTCGTATTATATACTGGTGGATCTACATCTCGAGCACTTGTCGGGGAAAACTCAAGCCTCCTACCCTGCGATCTCGATGCTGGTCTACTTAAGGCGAAAACCATATATCTTGCTGCCCTATCTACTGTCTCTGGATCTGACAGTCTTTTCGCCATCCTTTGTTGATGAAGCCTAAGTCTCTCCATACTCTCCATTAATGTATTTATTTTAATTTTATTTCCCGCACTATTGTGCCGGCTCTCGGAGCTAAGCCGCCTATATCTATCCATAGCTCCAAAAATGTGAGAGTGTTGATCACTCTAAATATAATAGCAGATCTGCATTCATAAATATTTTCCTACCCCACGGGATGGCAAGAAAATGGCTCTGATACCACTGTAATGAGCCCGAGCTGGCCTCCGTCTAACACCAACTAATTACTATTGATTTCTAGTGCAAATCATAAATTTGGCATTTTGTTGAACAATTGGCAGGCAAGCTATGAATGGTCCTTTGAAGAAATACAAATAGATATTGCAACTACAAATAATAAATTTGCCAAAAGATGTCCCTTTATTTATTTAATCAACTCCAAATGGTAATTTCTCAATCCTTATACATATTTAATTCCAGCATATTCGCTATGGACTGAGTCGGAACTATTAAACATACATCAATTATTGATTAACATGTGATGATAAAAGAAAAGACCTGGTATTGACATGCATGCGTCTGGAGTTGTTGACAGCTGCTCCTCCTAACATCATTTATTTACTACCGATGAAATTGAGCCAAGTACTCCCTTGGCGATGCCTGGTGTATATCCTCACTGGCTGTATGTAGTGTGAGACCCTCAACGATAAACCGCTGCTCTCAACATGTAGGCCCGCGTTTCAAATGTGATGCAGTAATGCCAAACGGCTCCCACGTAGCTCCCAAATATCTGTGGTGATCATGCTCCACGCGACATACACCCTGCACTTACTCTCGTAACTCCCACGCATAACAAGCTGCAACTCCACGACTTAAGTATTCCTCACGCGGTGTAAGGTGGTAACCGCGGCTAGTGTAAAGGCAACTGCGGCCAATGTAGAGCTCACGCGATCTTAAGGTGGTTGTCATTTCAGCACCCCACGTTGCAATATCCACAATATTGCGGCTGGCAGTCTTGACAACAGGCGTAGCTTCCAGTACCTCCAATTCCGTCCAGCAAACCACTTCTTTGGCTAGTGCATTCGATATCCAAACAAGTTATGATTGAATCGAATCTCAAGAATGTAATCTCTTTCCTCTAAATGGCAGATCGACCTCCTTATTGCAGGCCTCAGTTCAAATGTAATCAGAATTCAGAATGTCTTCTATCGTATACAACAGCACGATGAAGATGTGATTGATCATACAGCAGCGATCAATCGGAGATTAGTTCCAAGAAGAATCAGTCTTCTGTAACTAATTTGACCCTTTTAATTCAGCAAGGGCTCAGAAGATTAGGAACAATTCCCAAGAACAATTTTCAATAATCAATATTCGATGATCAGCACTAGGAAAGACTGTATTTATAACTCCTCGGACGCCATAGTTTCCAAAAAGATATATCAGTTAACCAGTCTCCGGAATAGCAACTTCCCAATTTATTATAATAATAAAGTATTATTATAATAATATAACTTTATTATTAATTAATAACATCTCGTTATTAATTAACATTAATTAATTAACCAATATGCAATCCAGTGATAAAACCTGCATCCACTGTTGATCCTGCCAGACAGACGGAGCCATCCACTGCATTGCCAAAATTAGCAACTACCAAAAATACTTACTATAAATAGTAAGTCCCCAATCAAGGAACTGTATAGACTGAACATTGTCTGGAAAACTGACCACTGCCGATACTGCCCTGCCAAAAGGGGAAACTGATCAAACTGACTTACTAAAAATAGTAAGTCCAGACTTACTAAAAATAGCAAGTCTGTTGACTGGGACCCTTAAAACCCAGCAATAGCTCACGAGGGCCACAAAGATTAGCCGACCAAGCTACAGCCAATACCTGCTAAAAAAAAGGGGGTCATCACATTTTTTCTGGCTATTGTTTCAACAGCTATGAATATGGGCACAAGAATGCAGAATGTAGAAAACTTGATCAATCATCAAAGAAGCAAGATTGCATCAGTGAGGAAAGAGCAGCTAAGATCACATGTTAAAAGTGCAACAACTTTGGGCACATTGCAAGAAATTGCAGATTGCAGGTTAATCAAAATAGACCATCACCTACATGTTATAAATGCAATATTCAAGGACACATAGCGAAGTTTTGCAGATATAATGGACCAATGAGCAACAAGAAGCCACCTACAGTGATAAAGAGGAACATTGGTGATACTGGTAAGAGTATGACTGAGTATATAGATGATTTCAATAAAAGGTTTACAAAGGAAGGAAGCA
>MU224236.1:1175213-1202663 GCA_018584345.1 Thuja plicata
TTTACTTCTCCAAAGTAGTCTCTAATTAAATCTTGAAACCATGCATTAATTACAGTTACCCATACATTAAATGACGTGGATCAATCTTTAATTAACATTACATATCCCAATAAAATCAACTAAGTCATCCAAAGATCTCAATTCTCATCATTAACCCAATTACTGTAAGTTGGCCAACATCACTGTTTCCACTCGACAATTTCAATGGTGCTCGACATTAAGCAACTTTTTTCTTGTCACAAGCAACTTTACTCGGTATAAGCAACTTTTCTCGGCACAGAACAGCCAGAAAAACCGTCTTTGAAAGATAAACAATAAATTACTTTTTTCAGAGTGCCAACTGATCAAGTACCCTTTGAATTGCCTTAACTCAACCATTCACTTGGTCTTCTTGTTAAATCTTCTTCATCAACAATAGATATGGTACTCAAATAGATAACAATAGTCTCACCAATTAAGGTTTGATAGCAATGACAAAATAACAATTTCTTGCAATGTCACTTTCCAACAGCAGTCCATCTCCTTTGGGAGAAAGCCTCCACTTGGTGGGAGCAGGAGGAGTAAGTATAGACACACTCACTTGGGAGACTTTTGTTGCCCACTTCTGAGAGAGATACCTCTCCAAGAATTTCAGACAGAGATAGATAGACGAGTTCCATGATCTCCAGTAGAGAGGTCTCACAGTGACCCAGTATGAGAGTCAGTTTCTTGAGCTCCTTCCATATGTTGATTACATGAAGGACGAGAAACTGTGTATCCATCATTTCATTAAGGGACTTAATATGTCTCTTCAGGGTATAGTACGGCTACCCTTTCCTACCACATTCAAAGAGATAGTTGAGACGACACTTGTAGCCAAGGATATCTGTACTAGATAGGAGTCACGGGATCAGTCTCAGCACCAAAACCCCTCTTCTCAGCAGTCAGGACAGTAGAGACCCCCTTGGAAAGGGAACTAAAATCACTCAGTAGGATCCTTTAAGGGTCAATAGTCTCAGCAGTAGAGATCTCAGCAGGATTCTAAACAGAGACCTTCACAGGGTTATCAGGGCTCTAAGCCCAAACAGTGGCAGTCTCATGGTCCTAGATAGGATCAGAGGACACAGACCCCCCAGGCATAGCCAGCTAGGACTCAGCAGTCCTCTAGGGGCGGTTACAGTAATTCCAGTAGGATCAGAGGACCACAGAAGTCTAGATCATAGGGAATACAGATTTATACTAGAGGGCCATGTTACACTTGTGGCGACATGGGTCATATAGCGAGAGAGTGCCCACAAGGACAGACAGTTGGTGATCAAAGAGGAGCTACTTTAGAGCCTACATTTGGAGACATGGGTAGATCCCATAGGGTTTTTGCAGTGGTTGATAACTGCCAGGGCAAGCATCAGGCCATAATTATTGAGGCCGTAGGTATGGTACGAGGTAGTATGGTTACTATTCTATTTGATTCTAGAGCTATTGATTCCTTTATATCCCCTTATGTAGTGGAGCATTGCAGGCTAGTGATAGTTAGACAGGATGCCAGTTGGGAGGTAGAGTTAGCCTCAAGAGCTAGGGTGTCAGTTAGTTCCATGGTCTGGAATTGTCAGATTCAGATTAGAGACATATCCTCGAGGTCTGATCTATGCATTACCCCTCTAGGTTCGTATGATGTTGTCCTTGGCATGGATTGGCTTTATGCCCACAACGCCAAGATGGAATATTGACAGAAGAGGGTAGAATGTGTAGATGAGCAAGGTATTCCTAGGGTGATCTCCAGAGTGCAGAGACCTGTATCTCTTCGCATTATTTCCGCAATGTAGCTTAGGCGGTGCGTGCAAAAGAGATGTTAGCTATTTGCTATCACCATTAGTGATAGAGAGGAGGATTCAAAGAGGGAGCCATCCCTTGATGATTTTCCTATCCTACAGGAGTTTGCAGATGTATTTCCTTCAGAGCTCCCTAGTATGCATCCACCTAGAGTAGTGGATTTTCACATAGACCTTGTGCCAGGAGCCGAACCAGTATCGAGAGCATCATACAGGGTGACTACCCATGATCTTAATGAGCTTAAGATTCAGCTGGAGGAGCTCTTCGAGAAAGGGCATATTTGACCTAGCGTATCACCTTGGGGTGCACCAGTGATCTTCATGAAGAAGAAGGATGGATCACTTAGGTTGTGCATTGATTATTGACAGTTGAACAAAGTAACTATTAAGAACCGATACCCACTTCCCAGGATTGATGACCTCTTTGATCAGTTACAGGGTGCTCGAGTGTTCTCGAAGATTGATCTAAAGTTGGTTTATCATCAGTTGAGAATTTTGGATAGTGATATCCACAAGACTGCATTTCATACGAGGTATGGTCACTACAAGTTCACCGTGGTACCATTTGGCCTCATGAATGCTATGGTGGTTTTCATGAGCCTCATGAATGGAGTATTTTGCACCTACTTGGATAAGTTTGTGGTTGTGTTCCTAGACGATATTTTGATATATTCTCTTAATAAGAAGGAGCATGAGGAGTACCCGAGGCAAGTTTTGCAGAAGTTGAGAGAGAACCAATTGTTTGGCAGCTTGTCAAAGTGTGCATTCTTCTGACCTAAGGTACATTACTTGGGTCATGTTATATTCGGCAATGGGAACTTCGTAGATCCATCAAAGATTTGAGCCATTATGGATTGGCCAGCACCCACCAGTGTCCCTGAGGTGAGGATTTTTATGGGGTTAGCAAGATATTATAGACGCTTTATTGCGGGATTTTCCAGATTGGCACACCCCATCACCTCCCTTTAGAGAAAGGGAAAGCAATATGAGTGGACAAAGAAGTGTGAGAGAGCTTTTCAGGAGCTCAAGAGAGCCCTCATGAGTGCACCAATACTTGCAGTGCTAGACCCAGCAGTGGATTTTGTTGTGTGCACAGATGCATCATTGGATGGGATAGGGGCAGTCCTTATGTAGTATGGACGACCTATCTCCTACGAGTCTAGAAAGTTGAAGGCTTGTGAGCTTAATTATCCTACTCATGACCTAGAGCTTGCTGCAGTGGTTCATGCTTTAGTGAGGTGGAAACACTTCCTTCTAGGTCATAGATTCGAGCTTCATTCTGACCATCAGAGCTTGCAGTATATTTTCACTCAGCAAAACCTTAATGCTAGGCAGAGAAGGTGGATGGAGTTCCTTTGTGAGTGTGATTTTGATGTTCATTACATCAAGTGGAAGGAGAATGTGGTTGCAGATGCCTTGAGTAGGAGATTCCATGAGCTTTCATCTATGACTACTTGTACCGATTTGAGAGAGTGCATCTTACGTCATTTGCCTGAGGATTCCTTTTATACAGAGGTTTGTCAGTTAGTGCATTCATAGATACCCTTAGAGGGGAAGTATTCAAAGTATTCCTTGGACTCTGATGGACTATTATGTCATAGGGGGCGTATCTATGTACCTTCCATTGGGGATTTGAGTGAGTTCATTTTACTTGAGGCACATAGAGCACCTTATGTAGCGCACCCCAGTGTTAAGAAGTTACATGCATTTTTGAGACAGTTGTATCATTGGCCAGGCATGAGACTACAAATGGTTGGTATTGTGGCGAGATGCCTAGAGTGCCAGAGGGTGAAAGAAAAGCACCATCACCCTAGTGGGCTTCTACAGCCACATGATATTGTTGAGTGGAAGTGGGATACTATATCTATGGACTTCATTGTTGGTCTCCCCATGTCTTCTCGCCGCCATGATGCCATCTTGGTGATAGTTGACACGTTGACCAAGGTTTCCCACTTCTCACCCATGTGTACTACATTCACAGCATGAGATGTAGCTTAGGTGTTCTTTTGGGATATTGTCAGACTTCATGGAATTCCCCGTAAGAGCATCTCTAATAGAGACTCATTGTTCACATCAGCCTTTTGGAGAGAGTTACAGACAACATTGGGCACTAGGCTCAATTTTAGTACAATGTATCACCCTCAGACAGATGGTCAAACTAAGAGGGTTAATCAGGTATTAGAGGATATGTTGTGCATGTACATGATGGACCACTAGGTCAAGTGGGAGGAATACCTACATCTGGTTGATTTTGCCTATAATAATGGGCACCATTCATCCATAGGCATGCCATCTTATTAGGCCTTGTATGGTAGACCTTACATGACACCCTTAAGTTGGGATAGGATTGAGGATAGAGTATCTGTTGGTCCTCAATTAGTCAAAGAGATGGAGCAGCAGGTGGCTCTGATTTGATAGTGTCTTAGAGAGGCACAACATAGACAGAAGAAATATGTAGACGCGAAGAGGATTGATAGAGAGTATAAGGTCGGAGATAGATTTTTCTTGAGAGTGTGACTCCACAAGAATCTGATCTGATTCGGAAAGGGCTCTAACTTGGCACCTCATTTCGTTGGACCATTTGAGATCTTGGAGAGGATAGGACCAGTTGCATACCATTTAGCTTTGTCACCTAGCCTGTCACGCATCCACGATGTGTTCCATGTTTTTGTACTTTAAGGATATATTTATGATGAGACTCACGTGATATATTGGGATGCCTTATAGGTGGAGTCGGACGAGCAGCTATCGCTGGAGCCCATTCATATTTTATCCTGATGGACCCTTGCACTTTGAGGCCGAGAGCTAGACCAGGTTAGGGTCCAGTGGGATTGTTATGATGAGGTCACGACTTTGTGGGAGGATGCAGCACAGATGATATCTCAGTACCCATACCTTTTTGATGAACTCTAGGAGGAAGTTCATGCCTAGTGGGGGAGGATGTGAGGCCTCACTTTGACCCATTATAGCTCAGCTGATACACTTATTTTGATACATTATTATTTGATATTTTGGGACATTATATCTGATGGACAAGACATTATTAGTATTATTTATGTCATGGGATGATTACTTATGTATACTTTATCAATGATGATTGTGATTCTTTAGGTATACACATGCATTATGATGATTATTTCAGTATTTTAATGCAAATGGAAAATATGTTATGTGATTTTGGTTATGCAATTGGTTATAGTTATCATATAAAGAAATGAGGAAAGGTTATTAAGTGAAAATGTAGAATGTTTAGTCAATTAATTATGCAATTTTATTTAAATGTATGTATATGCATGTGATTTTATTGAGCTACTGATGTTTAATTTAGTATGCAGGAAAATTACCATGGAAATTATCAGGAGAATCAGTAACTAACCCTATGTACAAACTGTAAAGCCAAGGTTGAATCTAATAAAGAGATTCGAACCTCGTTGTTAAGTGATTTTATTTGTGACCGTAAATTGTATGAATGTATTAGGTGGTTTCTCTATGCAATTAGTGACATGTCAATGTTGTGTCATGTTATTTTACAGTGTCACTTGACACTTGTTATGTGTCTATGTGATGACATGTCTACTAAGGTTGGCAATGGAACCAAATTAAATTGTTTAAACTTAAATGTTGTTCTAGTCACTTCTAGAGGCCAAAATGAGGTCCTTGGGAAAATCCAAGTACCTTAGTGATAGGGGTATGGGTTAGGAAATTTTTTAACACTTCTACAACCCACTAGTAGCCTTGGTTACCCTCTTAATAACTCATTACTCACATGTTGTGAAAATGGAGTAAGTCTTGACTTTTTACCCAAACCCACACTCCTTTCCAATCTTGCATTTATGATGAGGGACATAGGACAAAAAAGGACTTAGGAGTCCATTCTAAAATAATGATTGTTGGGTGGGTAAGATTTGGAGACCTTTTTAGAGGCCCTTGGTAGAGTTAGAGGGTGTTCACCCACTCTCTACTTTTAGAGACATTAGGATTTTGGATTGAAGGAAGCAAAAGGGATTGGGCTCTTCTCAAACATCATTTTTCCATAACACTTGTGAAGGTTGGTCTCCACCATTGCCATGGAAGTTTTCTTATTTTTTTGAAGTTAGAGTAGTGTGCATTTCATTCTTTTGTATTTGGATTATATGTATTGTTGTGTTATTGCGATGTAAGGGATGGGATTTTGGTTTGATTTCATGCTTATGGTTTTATTTTTTTGTTTGAATGAGGGAGTTTTGTGAAGGGTGTAATGGCATTACTCACCCTTGGATAGGGAAGAAGTGGCCATGTATGGGGGAAGGGGTTAGTTGGATTCCATGGAAGTGTAGAGTCTCTTCTCGTGGAGAGAAGAGGGAAAAGATGCAAGGTGTATGGGCCCTTGCATGCCAATGAAGGTTATTCATCTTGATTTGTTGGAGATAAGGAGGAGAATGTATACAAGAGTGTATGTGGTTTATGACCTTGGAAAGGCATGATTTTGTATATATTTCATTGGCAATCTCCTACATGGAAATTCACCTTCACCCCTTGTTATGGGTTCAAGGTGAATCCTATTGTGCTAACCTTGGATGGGAGTTTTCTTATTGTGTTTTGTATTGTGGAAATGGTGTGATTGTCTCCCGTTGGTCACCGATTCTCCTAGCTCGGGTGTGGTCTCCTTGAGACCTAGGATGGGAGGTGAGCTCTCCATGGTTAGTTTCATGTTGTCATTTGCAGATTTTTGGAAGAACCTTGTGTTGGAGCTATTTGGAGTTGGAGCTTGGATGGTGTTCTTGTTGCCTTGATATAGGATACTTCTCCTTTGTTGCATCACCCATTGTCTTGTGTTTAAGTTGAATATAAATCTTGTAAAGGAATGAGTCAAAATGTGGGGACTCCAATGTTGTAAATATAAATTTAGTTATTGAAAGTTATGTGTTCAAGATTATATTGAAATGCAAATTATATCTTAAATGTATTGCTTACAAAATTTCAAAGTGTGATACTATCTTCTTCTTTCTTTTATATCTGAATTTGTATAACAATGTGAACAAAGTATTATACCTCTAATTCATATGGCATCTTAAAATTATTTGAATGCATAAACAAAACCAAAAAATAAAACTTGACATATACATTTAACTCTACAAATGAAAAAAAACAAGTATTACAAGGAAATGCAAACAAAAAAAATAGCACTTTCCAGATTTTAGAAAGCCAAAAAATCTCTCTGGAAAATGTATGGAGAGGAATTTAATTCCCTTTTTACATAGAGAATATTCCTTTCATATTCTCCTAATTAACCCCTCCTAATTAACCCTTTAGTGCTAACCCATATGTTTTAAATAAATGGGGAAGGGCATAATGTTGCACCCAACTCATGGGCCCCACACCTTATTTTACCTTACCTTTATACCTCCTTGGTTTTCGCAGGAAGTGACATGGATGGTTGATTTCAAAGGGAGCCCATCCTCTTCCCTTGCTATTTGAAATTTCCCATGCTCATAGCTTAAGTTTAAATAAGTTGGTGGGCCCCAAAACTTATGTCAATATAAATCTGCACTTCTTCCTTGAAGGATTCGACCTTTTTTATTTGTAGCCTTGACTTTTGTTTTTTCCCCCTCACCCACTTGGCACGTGAGCCAAGGAGCGGAGAGGGTGATGGGATAGGGGTAGGGTAGGGTAGGGTAGTGTAGGGTAGATGAGTAGGATGGTAGGGTAGGGTAGATGAGTAGGATGGTTACTAGGTAGTTAGTAGGATAGTTACTGGGTATTAAATTAGTTTAAGTTAGTTAATTAAATTTACTTTCTTTATTGTTTTATTTTAAATTGTAAAGTTCTTTTATAGATATACATTTTATTTAAATGGTATAGTTTAATTATTAGATTAGATTTTGATAATTAGTTTTAATTAGTAATTGTTTTTAGTATAGTTAGTTTGTTATTAAATTTTTAATTATGATAAGTGGCAAATGTTCCATGTATGTTCTTTTTAAAAAAAAGGGGTAGAATTTAATTGGTCTTCATATTAGTCGTTATTTTATTATATATGATTAAGTGGTTTTCAAGGATAGTTGAGAAAGGATATTTCTTGTAACTAATTTAATTTCTTTTGTTATTTTAATAATGTGTGATTAAATGTAGTTAGGATTTTCTTCCAAATAAAAGTGGTGAAGTTAATTATTATTGTCATCAATTAATTTTTAAAACTTTGATAGATCGTTTGGGAAATTTTAATGCAATCTTTAGTGCTATACTGGGATAAACTAATTGCATTGTGGCAACTTAATTCAAGAAGTTAGGAAAACTAATGTATGTAAAATAATTATATCAGGATTTGTTTATAGATGAGATGTAGATAGGGCTAATTAACTAGATTTCAAACGCTTAGGATTGGAACAATTTTTATGTAGTAAACTTGATGTTGACCTAGGATCATGACTAAAGGTTATTAGTAATGTCATAAGTAGTTTAATGTTGAAGTGTAGTTTGTACTAGATTTAAATGGATAAAGTTGTAATTAAGGTTACGAATTAAAGTAATTACTAGGTCAACCTAATTCTACATATGTTCTTAACAATTATTTACCATCATATTATACATTGTTAAACATAAAACGATAGTTAATTCAACCTAACCCAAGTGTTCCTGTAACACCCTGAACTTAAGATCTCTATTCTGTATAACAAGTTGATACACCAACTCTGCTTTCGTATGTGAAGAGACCCTAGATCAATCTATGAATATACCTTGCAACTCGAAGACTAACTTCACCATGTCATCACCTTCCCACAACACTTTCAATATCAGTCGTGTCACTATAGTTGTATGTACTTGTGTAAAGAAAAAAATAAATTGTTAGTGTGTTTTGCCCTAATTTTGGGCATGGCATATATAATATGTTTGTAGACACTTAAAATTGTCTCATCTCTTGTAAGCTACATTTTACTAATTTTCATCTTGATTAATTAAATGATCAATTATTTAATTTGTGTCATTCTTCTAATTCAAAATTAAAATACAAAATTTTCTTATATTTCTTATAATTAAATAAATTTTAATTATTTAATTTACTAATTATTTCTCCAATATTATCGTTTTTCATCAATGGGGAAATTTTTCCAGTTTATCAGCCCCAGGGATGGCGGAGCAGGAGCGATCGCACTAGCTAGGGCTTAGTAGGCACATGGGACTGAACTTCAATTGAAATGCATACAGAGGAAGGCTTTTCAACAAGAGAAACCAATTTGATTTTCAACCTAAAAATGGCGATCGGTTCTCCACATGGCAGTGAAGCGGGCAAGAAAGTTTCCAATCTGGTTTTCAAACATATAATAGTGGTCATCTTAATGTATGGACCCAGAAGGAGCAAGCATTGAAGGTTTTGGAAAAGGGAAGGAGGGATACCCAGGAATGTGAGATAGATCAAGGAGATAAGCACTACAAGAATAAATGGGGTTTTGTTGATATGCAGTTACATAAACCTATTTCTTTTAAAGATCAGGAGGAAAAAATTGGACACCAAAGGAAAATGTGATGATGTCTCAAGGAGAGAAGATAAGCCCTAACCTCGAACACTCTAACATTGTGATTATCTAGATTGGTAATAAAGAATGGAGTGAATCTGTCTCCCTCCTTAGAGAAAGGGGTTTTTTTCTTAAATGGAGTGGTACGTGGCCTACTTTAAAAAATAAGAGATTGGTGTAATAGACATTGGGGTGAATGTTTCAAAATCAAAACTTTACCAGATGGCTTTTATCTAGTTGTAACATAAAAAATGTTGAGCAAATAGACATTGGGGTGAATGTTTTAAAATCAAAACTTTACCAGATGGCTTTTATCTAGTTGTAACATAAAAAATGTTGAGCAATGTAAGGATAGATCACTCACCAAAGTATATGTTATATTCAGGTAGATCCAAGACCTGGAAACAAAGGAACCCCGATTAGCACAAGGTAAGGTGCCAATTTGTGATCTTCATAATGTAGGATCTTGGATTGATCTTCCTTTTCCTAAGAGAAGGCTTCATGAATAATATGCAAAAGGAGAATCTAATCTATGAAAGTAAGTGCTATGAAAAGAGGTAAATGTACTCACCTTGAGGGCTAATAGGGGATGAAAGTTCAGATTTTAAAATGGGTTGTCAAATTGCACCAGAAATTGAAACAGAGCTGGATTTGGAACCCAGGAGGTTGAAGCTGCAAACTGTGAGAATCTGGAAGTCCTAGGAATAGGTCAGCTTGGGGTATAGGTCAACTTCAACCTATACCTGACTGTCCTGGAAACAAAAATAGTTTTTGGATTTGGTAGATCTTCTGAGGGGCTTTCCAGATCTACAACTAAAAATGCATTTCTAAACTTCAGGGTATAGGTCGACTTTGACCTATACCTAAGAGTATCAGAATCTAGAATAAAAAGTGAATCTGGGAAGTTCTTCCAAATGGGTCCTTAGATCTACAATGGTATATGTCTTCCAAACCTACACCTACACACAAGAGAGAAGGGAAAATTGTTGGGGGAAGGGGACTTGCCTTGGTCAGGCTCCTGTTTAGGAATTAACATTGAATTGGAATAAAGGAAATGCTAGCATGTAGTAAAGATTAAATCTAACAATGGAATGTATCATACCATCTAGATGCAATAGTGCTTAGAATGTGATCAAGTATGTTGATGCAATAGCCTTGACTCAACACAAAAATCAAAAGGAAATCATGTAAGACAAAACCTTATATAGTAGATGTTTCTAATTCGCCCCAATGTAGGATGGAAGAAGAAGAGGAAGAAGACTTGAATGTATGAATGTGGATCTCCTCCTTTGATGGACAACTCCTTTGTCTCCAATGAAGAAAGATGCTAGATATATGGAAGGAAATACATGCTTGATTGAATGATGGATAGATTCCTTCAATGCTTTCTTTCTTGAAATCACCAAAAATCAAAATTCACAACCTTGGGTATAGGTCAAGGTTTACCTAGACCAGGTATAGGTCAAGGTTGAACTATAGATCAAGGTGCAAAAAATCAAGGAAAAACTTTTGGACCCTGAGAGGTATTGAGGGTGTCGGGGGAAATATGGAGAAACAGACAGATAAGCAGGAAAACACAAAATTAATGTCATCCTAGAGTTTTGAGCAAGATTTGAGGAAGAAAGAGTACCTTGATTTTAATTATAATTAAATGCAACATGAGTTCCTAATGCAAGGAACACACTAAGGAGGGATAAAATAGTCCCAAAAAGTGTATAAAAGTAAGTGCTTACTTTTTAGGACAGTGAACTAGTTATCTATCCAAACAATAAGGAAAAGGAAAGGGTCCTGGGATGTGGCCCATTTATGATGAATGAGAAAGGGTTTTATATCAAATATTGGATTCCAAACTTTGACCTGAAAATAGTAGAAATAGATAAAGTTCCAATCTGGATAAGACTATATAACCTTCCTCATGAATACTGGGACAAATATACCCTCGGGCTTATTGGGGATAAACTGGGAAAGCTTGTTAAATTTGATGAGGTCGTTGAAACAAAAAACTTTAGTATGTATGCTTGATTGTGACTTTTATGGAAAGCATGTCATACATTACCCGAAATGATAAAACTAAGGTTGGGGCAAGGTATCTGGAAGCAAATGATTGAGATAGAAGATCTTACGGAACCATGCCCGGAGCGTAAAGGTTGTGGATAGCTGAATGGAGAGTGTGTGAGGACAAAGAAGGGGAAAGGTCTACAAATGAATGTTTTAACAGAAGCAATATTAGAAAGAGAAGGGGAAGCCTGGTTAGAAGACCCAAATGTTCTAAGGGCAATGGATCAGAGTAGGGAGTGTGTATATAATAGTGGTAACACTGTACTAAAGTGATTTGGGGCATTCCAGGTAGATTCAAAATTCTCTGAATGACATAGTCAGGAGGTTGAAAAAATTTCATTTGGATCAACAGATTGCAATGGTGGGAAAGAAGCTAGGAAGGAAGATGAATTATAGCCTCCACACCCCTTCAACACCACTATGGCAGCTTAGGCTTAGAAGGCTGATGGGGGTAAAAAACTGGGAACTCATCAGAGCAAGATGGCATAGAAGGGAAGAAAATGATGAGGAACCTAGACTAGGGGATTCTGGAAAAGACTACTTCTCCTATAAAGTCACAAATGCCATCAAATAACTCCATGGAAAGGCATGCCTAGAGATTATTTAGTCAATAGGCTATTTGTGGGAGCTTTTCTCCCTGAAATGTAAATCTTTCACCAGAAAATTGTCAGCCTCTTTGACTGACTTATTTTTTTTATTGTACAATAATGCAAAAATAAAAGAAAAGAAAAAATTTAGCAATTTAGAAAGTTTAAAAAAATAGCAGTTTAGAAGTCCATTTGCTCAAAAATGGAAACATCCCAGCAAAATACTCCAACAAATCTACAAACTATAAAAAATGGAAACAACAAATGTTTTTTTTTCCTTTTTTGGTTGCACATCTGATACGATTGAGGCCATTAAGGAAGATAAATATTTGCATTGTTCTTTGCACATAAGCATTTTGATTTAGCCGATAGGCTATTTGTGGGAGCTTTGCTCCCTGAAATGTAAATCTTCCGCTGGAAAATTATCAGCCTCTTTGACTGACTTCTTTTTTTATTGTACAATAATGCAAAAATAAAAAATTAGCAGTTTAGAAAGTTTAGAAAAATAGCAGTTTAGAAGTCCATTTGCTCGAAAATGGAAACATTCCAGCAAAATACTCCATCAAATCTACAAACTATAAAAAATGGAAACAACAAATGTTTTTTTTTCCTTTTTTGGTTGCACATGTGATATGATTGAGGCCATTAAGGAAGATAAAAATTTGCATTGTTCTTTGCAAAGAAGCATTTCGAAGTATTTTTTTTCATTTCCAGCAACTATGTCTTGAGGTAAGTCACTTGCTTTCGTCTCTTTGAATTTTATTTTTGAATCTGTATGTGGATGTTATCATTTTTTTGTCTATTTTTTTTGTCTCCTATCATTATGGTTTGTTCATGTTTGTTGTGATTTGGGTTTCTTCCCCAGGTTATCAATGTTTGCACTGAAGTTGCATGGAAACTTCGGTGAATTCATGTCGCAAACAATCCCATGTTTCTCCCAATTTTTAGTTTTTTTAATTTATCGCAGACTTCTTACCATGAAAACGTTGTGTTGGGACAAGTTTTTTTGCTGACGTCGAGCAGTTTCTCGAATGGGCTTTTGAAGAGCTATTAATTGAGATTTTGTTAAATTTATTTCTATAGGCAGTGTTTGGGTTTTTTGGTTCATTTTAAAAATGCCATTTGTAGATGTTAGAAGTAAATTTCTTGTTAATTGGGTCTTCTTTGAATCAATTACGTCTATGCAATGTTTGGTTATAAGCACCTCAACTTAAGTGGCTATTTGTAGATGTTAGAAGTAAATTAGTGTACAAAATGTTTGGACAAAAGAAAAAAAGGCCTTGGAGTAGATCAATGGGTGCTCCAGATTTATTATTTAATTAAGGTTTATTGGCTTTAGCTTTACAAAGAGGAGGACTTTTTTATTTCTCATGTTCAATTTTTAATAATAGATTTTTTTTGGATTACAAATTTATTAAGGGAGATTTCTTTAGGTGATCATTTTATTTATATATGATAAATTGAATATAAAATAAGTAATATCTCTTAGTCTATTTAAAAGAAGTTTAAAATAATTATTTTACTTAAATTGAAAATCAATTAAAATTTAATTTATTCAGATAAAATTATATTTTTAAATAAATAATTTTAATTTAATATTTTTTACTATTTACTTTTTTATCTTAAAAGATAGAGCATAAATTCTACATCATTAATGGTTTACTTTTGGTATTATGTAAACAATTTGACTATTTGAAAAATCACTCCTATCGGCTCATCATTGCATGCACAAAAACATGCAACTGCTAGTTTAAACCAATGGAGGAGAATGAGACTAGCTCCCTTTTGAAGCAGGCCTCAAAGTGGGATATTGTAGACGAAGGTGGAGATTCAGACAAGGAAAGTCATAACTTGCAACCTGATTGTGACAATGGATGTTCTGAAGATATGGACCCAATAATATTTAAGGGAATCCATATATCACCAGCTAGAAATCTAGAGCAATCTTTCAAGGAAGCAAAGGATAGAGAGGAGAGTTTGGATTATGAGACAGAAGGATGTACAAAAGAAGATTGGGAGGGTGGGGAGGATTTTGGTTTGGATATCATTGTAGGAATTGTTGAAAAGATATCTATTTCTAAAACCTTAATGAAAAGAAATCAAAGTAGGATTGCAGAGAAGAAGAAGCATGGAAGAAAATTAGTTATTGCTCAACTGGAGATAGTGGGATGTGCAGTAGGGAAAAAAATTGAGATCAGGAAAAGGGTATCCCTTTTTTCGGCACCAATGAAGGTCCTATCATGAAATGTTAGTGGCTACAATGGACTTGAAAAGACTCATTTGATCAAGAGGTGCCTTGATCAAATGTGCCATGAGATTTTTCTTATACAAGAAATGAAGTTAAGTAGTGAAGAGGTGGTGATTTTTAGTAGATAATTTAGTAGATGGGAATATTCTATTGTTGAGGCTCAGGGAATCTCTAGGGGTATTGGCATTCTTTGGAATCTGGAGGTTATTAGCATTAGAATTAGATTCTCAAACAAATCTTGGCAGTGGGCTCATGTGGAATCAAAACAATTGAGAGATGAGTTTGAACTTATAAATGTGTATGGGCCTAATTCTATGGAGTGGCTAAGACATGTTTGGATGGTTCTATCAGAAATTTTGCAAAGAGAAAATGAAAAAGTATCTATTTTAGGTGGAGATTTCAATGTTATCTTGAGTCCCTTAGATAAACAGGGGGTGTGGGTTGGGAAAGCTCTAAAAAAAAATATTTTAGTGATTTTGTAAGAGATAATGGTATGTTAGAGATTTTATTCAAGATGGGAGAGTTTACATAGACTAACATTTGAAAAGGTTTTTTGAACATAGTAGAGTAACTTGATCATATTTTTATTTGTTGGCAAATGGGATTGCGAGTAGTGGGAGACAAACGTAGACATACTCCCAATTATAGGATCTGGTCACTTACCAATTAGTTTACGCATTCAGGAGGGTCTGACCCCAGAGTGTTTCCCCTTTAAATTTTAAAATATGTGAATGAGAGAAGATGGTTTTAGAGAACTAATTATAGAGTGGTGGGTTAATGCACCCAAGAGCATAGGTAATAAAGCTTTCATTTTTTTGAAGAAGGTACAACTTGTGAAGGAGCATCTTAAAAGATGGAATAGGGAGGTATTTAGGAACACCTTTTCTAAGAAATTAAAGCTTGAGAAAGAACTTAATGCGTTGAATTTAAAATTAAATGAAGAAGGAATGGGGGAGGTTGATTTTGAGACTGAGAAAAGGTTGAAGACAAAGTATGTTGAAGTTTTACATCGAGAGGAAATATTTTGGAGGCATAATTCTTGGGAGACGAGGCTAAAGGAAGGAGATAGAAATACTTATTTTTTTCATAATTCAGTTAAGGCTAGAAGGATGGTGAACAACATATTCTTTATTCAGGATCAGCAAGGGAATGTGGTTTTGGATAAAGATGTTATTTGTAAGGAAGCAGTGCGCCGTCATTTTTTAGAGGCTTTCAGTACGACACAACGTGCTAATGGTGACAGTGATGAGATATTAGCCAATATTATGACCTATGTAAGTGATGTCTAGAATGCAATGTTAATCAGTCTGGTCTTGATAAAAGAGGTCAAGAAAGTACTTTTTGGTTTAGGAGGCGAGAAAGCTCTTAGCCCTGATGGTTTCCCTGCAATTTTATTTCAAAAATTTTGGGACATCTCTATTGTATATATTTCGGAGGTAGTGAATGAATCGAGGGAAGGTGTTTTTTTTCTCAAGGATTTTAACAAAACCTTCATTGTGCTCATTCCTAAGAAAAATAATTTGTAGTCCTTTAATGATTATAGGTCTATATCTTTGTGTAACACAATCTAAAAAAACATTTCCAAAGTGATTTCTAATAGACTGAAAGAAGTTTTGTGCAACATCATTTCCCTTGAGCAAAGTAGCTTCTCTCCAAATAGATCAGTTTATGAGGGGGTGATTGTGGCACATGAAGCTATTCACACTATGCGGAAAGAAGTTTTGTGTAACATCATTTCCCCTGAGCAAAGTAGCTTCTCTCCAAATAGATCAATTTATGAGGGGGTGATTGTGGCAAATGAAGCTATTCACACTATGCGAAAAGAATGTACAGATAGGATGTTGGTGAAGTTAGACATTAAGTGAGATTACGATGAAGTGAACAGGGATTTCTTATTGTCATTTTTAAGGATGTTTGGTTTTAGTATGGAATGGGTAAGCTAGATCAATGATTGCATAAAAAATCCACAGTTCTCGGTTATGATCAATGGGAATCCTCAAGGATTCTTTGAAGGTCAAATAGGAATCAAGCAGGGAGGCTCAATATCTAATTTTTTGTTCATTATTATGGTTGAATCTTTGTGCAAATTCATTTCTAGAAAAAGGCGCGAAGGAAGATAGAAGGGTATTAAAGTGGTGGTTGGTGTAGATGTTGTGTCACAGTTTTTAGTTTACGTATGATACTCTTTTTTTTGGCATCTCCTCACTCCGAGAAGCAAGAATAATGTGGAAAAGATTAGACAGGTATAAAAGAGTGTTGGTACATAACATTAATTGGGGTGAATCTGAAGTGGTTTTCTTTTACACACCAGTTCAAAAGTAAAGAGAAATTTGTGTTATTTTGGGAATGAGAGTTGGCTCCCTCCCAAGAAAGTATCTGGGTATCCCCTTATTTTGTGGAGTTAGTAGAGAAAATCTTTGCAATAAAATGGTGGATGATTGTTTTAGTAAGATGGAAGGATGGAAGAGCATATGGCTATCATCAGCAGGGAAGATTTTGATGTTGAATACTATTATCTCAGCTATACCAATTTTTTCTATGATGTGTATAAGAATCCCTAACAAAATCATTAGGCAGATTGAGAAAAGGATGCGAATTTTTTTTGGAATGGAGAAAATGAGAAGGACAAAATACCCTTACTTAAATGGGATAAATTATACAAAAAAAAACATAGTGGAGGGGTTGGTTTGAGAGATTGGAGCTTGATGAATGAAGCCTTAGGAACAAAACTAGTGTAGAATGTATACTCTCAACCAGATCAATTGTGGGTTAAAATCCTGAAGTCAAATTATTTAGACACGATGGAGAATAGTAGAATTTTTACAATGAGGAACCCCCCTCTAGGCTCACCAATTTGGAATTTCATTGTTTCATATAGACAGGTGGTTACAGACCATTTAACATGGCAAATTGGTGATGGGTATAATGCCAAATTTTGGGAGGATTCTTGGAATAGATACTCATCATTGGCAGAATGAAGGGAGTTGGATGATTTGAGGGATTGGTGTGTGGCTAATTGGGGGCCAAATGTTAGTGATTACTTAGAGTTGCAAAGAGAAACATTAGGGGATGAGTGGAGTTGGGAAAGTACTCCGAAAGTGAATCTACCAGATCAGCAAAGAGACAAACTTCAAGAAATTTTGGAATATAGAAAATTAATAGTCATAGAGAAGAGTGATAAAGTGGTGTGGTGTGGTGCTAGTAATGGGTAGTATTCTATGAAAATAGGCTATCAATTCTTAGAAAGAGCACATGCTGATGAAAAATGGCCAACTAATTTATTATAGGGAAAATAATTTCTCTTGAAGACTAGATCCTTTGTATGGCTTACTTATCATGGTAGAATTATGATGGCATAAAGAAGGAAAATATTGAGTTGTCATGGTCCAACAAAATATATAATGTGAGAGGAAGCAGAGGAAGATGTGGACTACTTATTATTAAATTGTAAACTTACAGCATAATATTGGACTATGCTTCAGGAAAAGCTTGTTTGACAAAGCTCTTGCCCCAATACTCTAAAAAAATAGTTTGAAGGATGGCCTCAAAAGATGGAGAAATCAAAATTCTCAAGCATCTGGACTATAATCCCATCAATTGTGATTTAGGAAGTCTGGAAGGAGAGGCACAAAGGGATTTTTAGAGGCAAAGAAGAGAGTTTAGATAGACTTAAGCAGAGAATTAATAATGTTATTGAGGAGATCATCAAGGTTTCTTCTTCTCAATTATTTAACCCAAAAACTCCCTACACATTGAGAGATAAACACTTCCAGCAAGCTTGGTCACAGATTAAGACCAATCTTGTGAATGGTTTTGGTTGGGTGAAGCCAATGTCTTTAAATGTGGACTCTATGGTGTGGACAAAGCCAGCAGAAGGGTAGTGGAAAGAAAACTTTAATGGGGCCTCTAAGGGGAATCTGGGACTATCTAGAGTTGGTTTCATTATTCAGGATTGTAATGGAAACACCATAGCATTAGGAGGAAAGACGTTGGCTCATGGGAAAAATAATGTGGAAGAAGCTGAGGCAACTCTATTGGCAGTCAAAGTGGTGAGGAGCTTGGGGGCTACAAAGTTACACTTAGAAGGGGACTTGCAAGTGATCATTAATGCTATTATCAAAGGTTGTGTGCAATCATGGCACCTACAGAATTATGTAGACGGGATTAGTGGTGAGCTAGCTCTTGTGGATGACTTTAATATTTCACATGTCAAGAGAGATGGGAATAAGGAGGCAAACACATTATCAAATTGGGCACTATCATTCACTTTAGGAGAAGTAAAGATGGAAGACCTTACAAATTTAAAAATTTCATACTAAACGGGGACTATTTTCATAATAAATTGAAATCATTTATTAAGTGGAGGTTAGGGGGGGTGGTGTTGTACGTTGGTAAGGAATTAAATATCGATGGAAGGTTGAAGTGATAGTGAGAGATTTGGGAGGAAAAAGCATTTAAGTTGGGGGAAGTCTGAGAAATTTGGTAAATCTCCCCACTTAATTTCTTTCTATAAGTGTAATTTTCTTTCTCTGAGATGGGGTATTGAAGATGGAAACAACTTTCACTCTTTAGGCAAATAAATAATAGATCCTTTTTACGGGCCATTAACAAAACAAAGGCTCATTGTGGTTCCATGATCTAAGATTGGTGGACTATGCTTTTATGCTGCTGGGAGACATGTTCCACAAAATCAAAAATTGCAACAAGAAAACATAGACATATATTTGATGATTATGGCGTGGGGTTTATATCCAGGCAAGACGGTGGATTTGATGAGAACGATAATGCTTACAATTGTTCCTCTTGATTTTCTTGGAGATTAGGACCCCCTCTCAACTTGAGTATTCCCTGGGCTAGGAATGAATTTCATGGATGATTCGGTGTACATTAAAATGGTTGAATGCACTACATTCATGCCATTTGTGTAGAGGCTTGAAGAGCGGAAGCAAAATCATTGATTCAAAGAGGCTCAGATGGGATGGACAACGCTGAAGCTAGTGTTGCAAATAAGGTAGTTGGATGAGGAGATCAAAGAGCTGAAAAGAGGTGCAGGGATTTTTGAATTGGAATTTCCCCAAAAGTGAAGGTCACCAAGAAGAGGGTGTAGAGGAGGCGGGGGTGATGAAGTGGCAACTTATAGAAGTTGAAAGAATGGAGAGGTTGAGAGAAAAAATGTGACCACCAAGATTGAAAATGGGTGCCCCTATGTCATTTTTGTTGATGTTCCCTTCTGTTTCGTGCATAATTTTTAGTTATAACTATGTAACGAACTAGATTTGGTGGTAGTGTGGTTGGTTTTGTCTATGTATCTGTGTAATTTTGTTGTTGATAACAAATGTTCTTTCTCTGGTGTACTAGTTGGCATAGGTGCAGAGTTAGAGTTTTGGTTTCAATGGCAGCGAGATTCATGGAATTGTATTGGGTGATTGATGGTTGATTGGGTGTGGGTTTTTCAAAGTTCATAGTTGATGTAAAAGCACTTTACTTTATCAATAAAAGAAAAATCTATTACTGAAAAAAAAAATATTTCGCCAATATTAATTAAATTATTTATATTATTATTTAATTAATTAATCCTCTTGATATTTAATTAATTAATCTTTCTTAAATCTTCAATCATCACAATTAAATAATTATTCCAAGTTATTTAATTTACTAAAATTTCCTATTATAATTAAATGAGTTATTTAATTTGTTTAATTAGTTCCCATCCTCAAAAAGGGATATTCTTCTCAAATAAATGAAATATTTATTTTATTTATTTGTTCCACGTGTACAATTACATTTTATTCTTATATAATATTAATTAAGTCTTCTAGTCTCACCTCCCTAAATACCACTAACTTTCCAATCAATTCAATCTGACTAATTCATTTATTCATTCATCTCCCCAATCAATTCACTTAACTAATCAATCTATTTAGTCTTATATCCAATCAATCCAATCATTTGTTAATCAAATCAATCAACTTGTCAATCAATTATGTTATGAAACCCGTCATCTACCAATTAATCTAAGTTATTTGTCTAATCAATTTTGTGTCAAAAAATCTTATTCACTCATTTCTAATTTATCTTTTTCAATCTAAACCATCCATTCAAAATCCTAACTTTTATAAAAGGAAGCTTATTCCTTCATTATTGTTTTAACCACATTTCTTGAATATTTGTGCAATCATACTTGAAGGTGAAAATTTGAGACCCCAACAAAAAACAAAGGAGAGAGAATCATGGGAGATAATTGTGATGTTAATTGCATTTATGTATTATTGCAATTCTTATGTTGTATGCATTTATCATAGTTATGTTACCTCCTTGAAAGAGTTGGAATTAATGCTTAGAGTAGAGTTTTGGTGGTTAAGCTCATTAATCTTTTTGCACATATTATTAATGATTGAATTTCCCCTTGTTACAATGTTAATAATTTTGATGGCATAGATTTTGAGCTAAAGTTGTAGTACAGTCATAACATTGCACAACTCACACTCATTGTTGAATTACTTTCTAGTTACTGTAACAATTGTTGTGTAGGCAAGTTTATATTCTACCATTGGTTATGTTTTGGTTAGCTAGTGAACTTAGTTAGTTCCCTTTATATAAATAATAGCTAGCTTACAAAGTCCTTGGATTTACATAGAGTGTCAGTGTCATCCAATTTGATACATCCCTGATCGATAATACAATTAGCCTCACTAGGTAAATAGGTTAATATGGGATGCGTTGGTTTGTTAAGTGTATGCATTGAGTTGTCTACTGACCTATTGTACTTAGTAGAATCCATTTTTTTGATATCATTTTCAAGGATGGTGCTAAGTTTTAGGATTCCTGAGTTTAGATTTGTTTGTTTGTTATTTTCTTCCATTAAACTAGAAGTTTTATTTTAAAATGTTTGTATCAATAGATCTTAGCGATACAATTTATACTATTTACTAACAAATAAAACAAGGTAGCCCATAAACTCAATATTTTCACTATGTGTGGTGGTAGAGGGATGTTTTAGGAAGATTCCTTTCATCTATATAAAGTGAGGAATGTATAATAAAGACAACAACAGTTTCATCAACATAGAGTTAGGAAGGTATATAAGATACAACTAGAGATCTAACATCTTTTAAGGAGCCTCCAAAACAAGGAGCATCTACAAAAACAAAGTACAAACCCTCTACAATTATTAAAGAGGAAGTAGATGACCCTAGATAACTAGCCACTTTTGAGTTCCTTATCTCCGATCAAGGGTGAGTTGTTGCTCCCAAGAACATACCTCCATCTAGTCTACCTAAATTTTTTTGGCTTAATAATAGAATACCCTGATACTTTATTTTTTGATGTCTTATGATGACATTAGAATGATGATAATTGATGTTTATAATGATCACATAAAGGTGTGGTTTTGATTGTTGGAAATCTAGTACATAGGTAATCAATTTTTGTGTGAGTACATGAAGTTATACCAATCGGTAACTACAAGTTAAGTAGAACAGGTGACCAGACAAATAGGTGAATAGGAGAACAGGTCAAGGTCAAATCGATTGAAGAAGTAAAGTATACAATCGGTACACTGGAAGGTTTAGAGACTGTAGGTGAACTAAGATTTGTGATCATGCCACTTAGGTCACACTAGTAAAGGACATTAGTGAATATACTACCAACCGGTCAGTTCAGCGAACAGGTAAAAGTTAAAGGTTTGGAAATAGTTTTGAATGATTATCTAAAGATGTTATGAGAGTACAAGATTCAATGAATCTGGACAGAATGAAAAACATAGTAGACTATTTCAAGAGTTGAATAAGTCAATTTCTTGGTTGTTGTATACATATCTGATTATGAATTCAAGGCACATTTTGAACCAATAATATTGAAGAATTATTTCACATTGGACAAGACAACTTGAAGTTTCTTATGGATAACACGGTGAGATTGTAATATTTCTATGAGTTGGTTGTAACTGACAAAGCAATTTTAGAGAGAAACAGAAACCCTAATTAGTTTTGCAATCAAAGGTAAAAGTCTATAAAAGGATAGTTGTTGTTAATATATGTAGTAGTAGTTGAAGAATTTGTTGTGATATGTTGTGAACAAATAGTTGAAGTGTTAGATCATGGACAGTGATTGCAAAGAAGATTACGGAGAAAATTCAGAACATATTTCAAAGATAGAACAGAGCATCAAAGGATCTGATTAGCATTCTGAAGTGCATTTCACATGTCAATTCATTTGATGTATTCCAAATAGTTTCAACAATCTAAAATCCCTTAACAGCGTAATCTCTAATAAGACTTTTTCTTGTAAATCCCTTAACACGGTGAACACTGGAATAGTGGGATTATATCCTTTAACAAGGTAGTCTATAATAGGACTTTAGATAATTCTAATAAAGTATCAGTCACTCCTAATAGGGTGAGTCATCTAGAAAGTGACATATTGTAATCTCCTAACAGAGCACTCTTTTCTACTACAGTGAGAAGATTTTGGGTATCATCCCCACTGTGGTTTTTCCCTCCAACTAAGGGTTTTCATTGTAAAAATTTAATTTTTATGAGTGTGCATGTATTGTTATTTCATTCACTGTAGTTTTACTTTACACTTACAGTTTTATGCTACATAGTTTGGAAGTTTCTTTTTGTTGTTATTCAAAGGTATTGGTAGAAGTCTAAAAGTTTTATTAGTACTAATTCACTGCCCCCCTCTCAGTACCTATTATTTACAATAATTGGCATCAGAGATTAGACTCTCTAGAAGGAAAGTTTAACAACTTGGGGAGTATATCTATGGAGATGGAAAGCTATAGGTATGAAAGACAGATGGTTGCAACTAATGAGATGATTGAAGAACTGAAGAAGAAGCTTAAGGCTTCTCTAGAAAAAAAGATGGAATTGTCTGAACAACTAAGAGACAGTCTAGATGGCATTGATGAATTATCTAAAGGAAGTGTTAACTCAGAGGAAATTGAGGTATCTATAGAAGATTTGATGGAAGAGAACAAGATCTTGACTGATGAAGAATCCAAGATGAAAAGAGAACAAGAAATTCAAGCTATAAGGATGTGTGAAGAACTTGAAGACATGAGGGTTGATGAAGATGCAAAATGAACTATTGAAACTGCAAAGAAGAATGTTGAAGAACTGATCAGAGAGAAAGACATTATACATCAAAAATTGACACATGAGAACCATGCACTGAATGCACAGCTGAGTGATACCCGTGTAACCACCTGGATTTGGTTTGCTTTGACCATAGACCCTATTTTCCCTAAGTGTGATCATACCCCGAATTATGTTCAGACAACTCTTCAATCGGCTGACATAATTCATTTAAATCAAATTTAATCTCCTAAGTGATCAAATCACTAAATTTTATTAATCACCTAATCCAATCAAATCAAATCAATTTAAATCAAAACATTTCAAATCAATACATGGCTAAGGTAATTAATTTAAAAGGAATTAAATAAATCCCTATTTATATCTAATCGCTTGCAAAAGCCTATCATCTAGCCTAAATTAATCTAATTAATTGGCTATAGTCCTAATTAATTATCTAAAGCAATAAAAGGCTTAAATAATTAATAGTCCTATTTTTTAATGAATATATTTAATATTATTCATTTCATTAATATTCCCCTAAACCCCGAACCTAACCTACCTCAACCACCTTGACCTTGGGTTCAAACCCATCCCAACCTATTCGCCCCATGCTAAATCTAATCCTAATCCTAATCTCATTCTAACTCACCTCCTAATCATGTCACATTCCTAAAAACGTGATTAGGAACTCAACCCACTTGAGAAAGTCAACTTTCTCAAGCTTGACTCCCTCTAAGTCCACCTTCTCAAGCTTGTCTCTTACACCCTCACCATGCCTCTTAAATGCTTGCATTTAATGCATATGCCTTCCACCATGCTTCTTTGATGCCTTTGGCATTTAAAGACTCTTACACCTCATTAATGGGTTCTACAACTACATTAATGACCCTTGTACCCCCTCTCTCTCCTCATTTATTCTATAAATAGAAGGAGTTTTTGAGCTCAAATAAGCCTTAATTTTTAGACTGAAATTATATTGTTAGGTTGTTAGGATTAACATAGGTTCATGTTTTATTTTAGTTTCCATGTTTATGCATTGTTATAATCTTGATTTCTAGAACTAGAATGCATGTTATTTAGATATCTTTCTTATTTTTAATAGAATATTTCATGCTAGGTTGTATATGTCACTGGAAAAGGCATAATTTGAGGGCTATTATATTGTTTTTCACACTCCTAGGTAGAAAGAAATAGATCAATTTTAGTGGATTTCCATGCTTTACTAACCCTATTTTCACTAAGGTAATGATCTATTAAAGTGTTGTGTCACAAGTAACAGGTGCACTATTTCACACACACATTTTTGGTGCCCACTGTGGGGCTCAATTTCTGATTTTGCCTCATTTCCACTTAGTTTTTCACTAATTTCTCTTCCCAATTTTCAAGTCCAGGCTCATTTCTGGTTGTAGAAGCTCGCATCTAGGATACGCCCTTGTACCACAGAAATCGAGGCTCATATCCAAGATTCCCTGGGTCATTTTTCAGTATAGGCTCGCATCTGGTAAACATTCTTTTGCATCTGGTAGAAGAGGCTCGCATTTGGTTTGTTGCATCTTTTCCTGTAATTCTGGATCACATCTGGTTGAAATTTTTGTGAACTTCATTGCCTAACCCCTAACACTTTAACCAGTTGTTGATTTGATCTTTTGACAGCCTAACGAGTGCTTGCAAGTTGCTGATAAGGAAGTAAGAAGACTTGGCTAACGTGTGTGTTTGCAAGTGTTTTTAAACTGATTTCAGTACTAACCATTTACAAAGCTTTTTCAAAACTTAACACATTTTCTCAACATTTTTTAAATCGACCAGATTACTATGCTCTTTTCCTTTAAGGAAAATCAGAAAATCAGACGTTGGTTTAACACTTGTAAAGGAATTTTGAGATAAATGGACAAACAAACTCACACTTTAATTCATTTTTGGAATTAGTAATTGGACAAGCAAGTCACTAAATCTTGTGGGATAATTGAACAAGTTACATCGTTTAATTCATTTTGGGATCTGAAATTGAACAAGAAAATCACTTAACATTGGGGTAATTAAACAAAACAAATTTGCTTTCACACATCCTATTTTCAATAACTTAGGAATATCTAAATCAAGCTCAACATAGCTTGAGGGAATGAACCTTTGGTTGAAGTGTTTTGGGAGAAAATGACATGGATTAGGAGAGTATGCTCTTCTAATTTTGAAGAATCATAAATCTAGACATCCTATGCTTGCCAATACTTTGTATGCTTATTTAACAGTAGAGGGCTTACCGGTTGAGGAAAAAATCTCCCGAGAATGACCCAAGTGAGGATAGGTTTTACACCAACCCTTCCAACTCACTATAAATAATTGATTCCTCGTAGGCCAAAGCCTCAGAAGACGGAGCTAGTTTTGTTCTCAGAATTTTGACATCATTCCTTGAACATGCTTGGGTATGTGTAGAGTGGAGCCGCTTGAATCTTGCTTGTGAGACTACACATATTTAAGTACTCATAGGGCTATATGCCTCAATTTTGCCTTGTGAAATTTTATGGGAGATGGTTTTGAATGGATTGCCCCATCATAAACAACAAACTTTGTAGACAAACTACCCGATTCATCCCCGAAAGGGTGATAATCCTTGTGCAAGACAAAAATGTAATTTCCCCAAGACACTCGTCATATCATGCCCTCACTTGTGTTTGGATTTGTCTAATAATCATGACTGGAGCCATTGCATGATTGGTGATGGCTATATTCTGATTAGCATTTGAGTGTGTACCTAAGTCAACGAGCAAGGATTTTCATCCTCTACCTAGAAATCAGGGCATAAGGATGTGTTTGTTCCCCTAACAATGCAAATCTGCTTGATGTATCTGAAAGATCACTAACAAGATAACACCTTCAAAACAAGCAACAAACTTCAATCCTTGGTCTACACATGTGTTTTTTACTCGCTAATAGGTCTCAGAACATAATCTGCAATCAAATAAACTTCACGTACTTTCAAGACAAAATTTTCAAAACTGACAAAATCTAATAGAGACATCAGAAACTTGCATCCTAGATTTCCTAGCTCGTATTTGGTATCCTGGCTCGCATCTGGTATCCTAGCTCACATCTGGTAAGCACTTCATCACATCTAGGATAAAAGGTTGCATTTGGTCCATCAGAAGCTCATATCTCATATTTCCTATCTCGGATCTAGGTCAGTGGGCACTTGCAGATTAGTTTCTCAGAAAAACTTAGTAGATATGGGTACCCTTTTGGCTCTTTAGTTTGTCCCTATTGTCTTTTCTGGTCTCCCTATTGCTATGTCAAAACACTTTTTCAGACGTCTACCTTGCATGTCCTATCAGTCTCTCATAATCAGTCTTAATACGTGTGGTCTATCCGCTTTTCAAAACAACTTGATTCCCAGCTCACTATCAAGGCATTCTAACCCTCTGACGCTGGAATCATTTACTTCCACCAAAATACAAATGATACTTCCACCTAGACACACTTGAACGATTTGAGACACTACCTGACACTATCAAGAAACCTTGACAAAGTTGAGGTACAAACACATGGTTAACACAAGATGCAACAAGTACACATCTAAAGGATCAAGAGTACTTCCTAAATCACTACACTTTCAAGGAGAAACATCTCGCAGTTCCCTTCTTGATCTAGACTCTCCATAAATGGACAGGTCCACTCACGAATGGAGTGAGGCTTTTGAGGAATATGACCATAGAAAAAACCAAAAGCATGAAGATATCAATGAAGAAGAAGAACCCACATTTGATCGTCCTATATTTGAATCAAGCAGTGAGGAAGACATCACTGAAGAAGAGTACAATAAACTCAAACAGAGTAGTAAGTTCCACAAGATAATGAAAAACATTATTGACGAAGATAAAGAGAAATACTTTCTCCATCTAGCATCCACTGGCCTAAAGTTACCCAAGGATTATGATGTGGAATAGCTAAAGGAAAAGGAGGTGCCAACTCCTATATCTATTCTCATTAAACAACTCACCTCGATGCAAACAAAGCTCATGACTCTCAAATAGGAGAAGGCAAAACCCAAGACAAAATACTCTGTGGACTCCATTTGTCCATTTCCTTTCGACAAGAGTATCACTATGGTTCCATTCCCTCCCAACATGGCAAGGCCAAAATATGACAAGTATACAGGAGAGACCGATCCACATGACCATG
>MU224236.1:1202747-1215229 GCA_018584345.1 Thuja plicata
CTCAAAGCTTACACCTAAGGTAAAAAAATTTGAGGAGTTAATTCAACAATTTATCCAACATTACTCCTATAATATACAACATGATGTGACTATGATGGATCTATGCAACACTAAACAAAAGACTGGCAAATCCTTTACTCACTTTCTACAAAGGTGGAGGAAAATCTTTGCACAGTATTCAAGAGCTATTCTTGAATCCGAGAAAATGGAAATCTTTGTTAATAACCTAGTACCTGAGTTAAACTACACATTGAAAATTCAAGACTCCCCTGGCTTCGACAAGATGATCAAAAATGCCATCTATATCGAAGAAGTCATGGTTAAAAAGGAAGAAATCACTATCCAAAGTGAAAACAAATCTAACAACTCCAACAAAAAACCAAATCATTGGAAACAAAACAAAAATGTTGTTAACGATGGAGTGGTAGATGCATCCAATGTTGGTCCTAAACCTAAGGTATTCAATCTGACTAACAGCATGCAAGCAAGCAAAGATGCCAAGGTAACGACCCCCATACCCAAAGAAAATAATGATAATAGCAAGGGTCGGCCATGGACTTCAAAACCTCAAAGAACATTCACTCCTTTGGGAGAGCCTCTTGAAACTATTTTGAAGACACTATTAGACAACAAAGTTCTCACGATCCCAGATTCCAAACCGTGGGAACCAGCGGTCAAACCGCGGTGGTGGGATGATAATTCTTATTATGTCTTTCACAAAAACAAAGGACACAAGACTAAAAACACTTTTAAACTTAAACATGTTATCCAAGACCTTATTGAAGTAGGAAAAATCAAAGTGGAAGGACACACTACCAATGAAGATCATACAACATTCAAAAAACTGTTCCCTAATTATGAGAAAGGGCAAGCATCTAAAGGAAAAGGTAATGAAGTAAACTACACCTACTCCCATAATGATAACGTGATCAATATACTAGACATTGAAACTGAATCAATTAATGTGGTCACAATCAAAGGTGTTAAAGACACATCTTTCCAATCGAATGCAGTGACTCGGAGCTAAGCACAAGTCACGATCAAAGGACCCAATTCCTCACCAAAACCAGCATCAACATCCAATATTCCTATTGTTACTATCCCCAAACGAGCAACAAAACACATGGTTACTATTCCTGCAGCAAAGTATGACTTGTTGGACCAATTGCAACGAACCTCTGCTAAAATTTCCATTTTTGAGTTGCTTAAAATTTCCACAATGCATAGAGAAATCTTGGAACAAGCCCTACATGCCGCTAATGTACCAAAGGACCTTGATATAGACAAATTCCAAGCGATGGTTAATCACATCTCAGTGCCACATTACCTCTCCTTTTCTTAAGAGGATGATAAATCATTAACACATCCACATAATCAACCCCTCCATATTGAAGTCCTCATTCATAAATCTCATGTTAGGCACGTATTGATAAATGGAGGCGTAGGAATGAATATTTGTACCCTTAATCTGATCATGAAACTGGGTCTTTCAGAACAGACCATTGACTTGAGAAGCAAAATCACTATCAAAGCTTATGATGAGGAAGAAAGATCCTCTAAAGGTCTTGTTGTTCTATTGAAGCAATTGAAAGGAATGTCATATGTCAAGTTATGGAAATACCCCTGGCTTACAACATACTGTTGAGGAGACCCTGGATTCACAAAATGCAAGTTGTGTCATCTACCTTCCACCAATGTATCAAGTTCCCACATAATGGGGTGTAAGTGAAAATCCTTGTAGATGCCAATTATACTTGCAACAATATCAAGGCAGGTAGTATGGTCCCGCATAACAAAGAGGCTACAAATGAGATTACTCCTGAGACTACCAAGGACATGGTTATGAAAAGCTTTGGAAAAACCTTAAAAATTGAAGAAACAGGTATGGGAGAATACAAGTTGGACATGACCCCGTCATTAACATAACTTCCAGTATCACCAAGATCCTATGGAAAACCTTCCCCATCTTTCACACTTGCTGCATCTAAGGAGTCGAAAATCCACAAAGAAACTAGCATGGTTAAAGCATCCACATCTTCTTTAGATAACACACAAGAATAGGTAGTCTTGGCCTGACTTTACAAAGGAAAAGGACCTCTAAGAGACATAGGAAGAGGAATTATTGAGCCTGTGCACATGGAGTTCAGGAATACTAGAGACAAAATAGGACTAGGTTTTAATAATGAATCTGACAAACCTACTTCAAAAGAAAGCTCAGTCTCTGACAAAGGGAGTGATGAAATAGAAGAGATATAACTAGAACAATGGTCCTATGAAATATTATTACATGTTGGCACAAAGAATCCCAACTATCAAGGAGAGTGATACGTACCAAGCTTTGAAACACCACGAGATATTCGCATACCTTTATTAGCACAAGCTCCTATTCAAGAGGTAGAAGACACAACAGAGGATGATCTAGAGGTATCACTGATAGCAATGGCTACGGAGAGCACACCATGACAATAGGATTCACATCCTAACTGGGGGTAGTTAGACACAATCACACATGTCCTTGATTTACCACACTTTGATCCACAGGTGGCTAATCGAGTACATCAGATAACTATTTTTGAATTCTTAAATAGGTTTGATGATGAATTGACTGACTCTCATGATTATGAATGGGATGAGCTATTTTTTGCCACCGAGGATATTGAAATAGATGTGATTCACATGTTTGCAGCTCCATCAGCACCCAATGAACATTCTAACACTACTCCCAACAATATTGATATTCCTGAAGCAGAGGAGGAGTTCCTTCCTCCAATCATTGATGGAGAGACTGGTGTTTTACTAGGTCTAGAAGAAATTCAGAGGTGACAAGCTAGGATCCTCCTCCTACAAAGAGATGAAGTAGAAGAATACTCAACTAATGAGTCACTAGAATTTGGTCCGCATATAACTAACAATGACCATTTTAATGATGATCTAACTCTTATTGATCTAAACATCGAAGACCTTAACTTAACAAGACATGTCATGTCAGTTAATAGTCTTGACGCTAACGCGATGCTATCCTTCCCAGAGTCTGACTCCTTGTCTTTGATAGACCCAGATCTAATTGATTGGACTAATACATATCCTACTCTTATCCTTAACTTTCCCAATGAGTACACCTTGGCTTTCTATCTAAACGCTTGTGAACCTTACCCTCCTTCCACCAATGCAAGGAGCATGAACATGTCACAGGAGGATATGAATTTTCTTAGTCAAAAATTGAAAAATAAAAAGAAAAAGGGGACTGACGGTAAAAACCATGTTGTGGTAGTGTCAGATCCTAAAATAGTAAAAACAAAAGACATAACCGATGGTAAAAACCTCTCAGAGGCACCAAAGGATGAGATTCTTGATATCCTCCCCAAGCACTTTCAAGAAAGGTCTTCAGTTCTGATAGAACCAACAAAAAAAGTTAATTTGGGCACTGCTGAAGATCCTCAAATAGTACACCTAGCACAATCTTTGTGAGAAGAGGAGAAGACTCAGTTCACCAAGTTCCTAAAAGATAAGAAGATCAACTTTGCATGGTCTTATATAGATATGCCTAGACTGGATCCTAAATTAATAATGCACCACTTGTGTATAGCTCCTGGGATCAAACCCATGAAACAAAAACTTAGAGAGATGCATCCTCATGTTGCATTGCTAGTAAAAATAGAGCCAAAGAAATTGCTGAAATCTGGATTCATCAGAGTCATTGCTTACACAGGATGGATCTCCAATGTGGTCCCAGTGTCTAAATTTGATAAATCTATCAGGATATGTACAGACTTTAGAGACTTAAACAAAGCATGTCCTAAAGATGACTTCCCCCTGCCTAATATCGATATGATCATAGACCTCACAATAGGCTACCAAATGTATTCACTAATGGATGGGTTCTCAGGCTATAATCAAATAAAAATTGCCCCCGAGGATCAAGAGAAGACCGCATTTACATGCACATGGAGCACATTTTGCTGGAACGTCATGCCATTTGGGTTAAATAATTCTAGTGCTACATATCAAAGAGAAATGACTACTATATTTCATGATATGATGCATAAAAGCATGGAGGATTACATGGATAACACCTTAGCTAAATCAAAAGAATGAAATACTCATATTGAAGACTTAAGGAAGATATGGGATCGAATGGAGCAATTTCAACTTAGGCTCAATCCAAAGAAGTGTGCCTTTGGGGTCCAATCAGGAAAGCTCTTAGGGTTTATTGTTTCAACGAAGGGAATTGAGGTAGATCCTGCAAAGGTCAAGGCTATACTAGAGATGACTCCTCCATGCAACATTAGTCAAATGAGGAAATTACAAGGAAGACTTCAATCAATTAGGAGGTTCATGTTGCAACTTGCGGATAGAGCACAACCCTTTACCAAATTACTACATAAAGGTGTCAAATTCAAGTGGGATGAGCATTGTGAAGCCAACTTCAGAGAATTAAAAGAATACCTAGCTACTCCTATTCTTATGGAACCCATCCATGGAAAGCCATTAATCCTGTATATTTCAGCTACAACTGCATCACTAGGAGTATTGCTCACACAAGAGGATGACATGAAGAAAGAAAAAGCAATCTACTACATCAGTAGAACACTAGTCTCCTATGAACTCAATTACAACATTATTGAGAAAGCATGCTTAGCAGTTGTCTTTGCATCACAAAAATTGAGGCATTACATGTTGTCACATACAGTGAGGCTCATTGCAAAGATAGATCCTTTGAAGTACCTCCTCAGCAAGGCAACATTAACAGGCCGATTAGCAAAATGGGTCTTGATTATGAGTGAATTTGACATTGAGTATGTAGACAAGAGGGCTATTAAAGGATAATTCCTTGTAGATCAACTAGCGGATTCACCACTCCAAGATGATGAACCTTTAAGGATTGAATTCCCTGATGAGACCATTATGCATATAACTGAGTATCCATTGAAGATGTACTTTGATGGTTCTTTCATGCAACAAGGCTCTGGAGCAGGAGTTCTATTCATAACTCCTCAAGGCTACAAGATACCCAAGTCCTACAAATTTATGTTTCTATGTACAAATAAAATTTCTGAATATGAAGCATTGGTAAACAGTCTTAAACTTGCTATGGAGTGGAATATTTTAGAGTAACACATGTATGGTGACTCCCAAATCATTATCAATCAGGTCAATGGAGATTATCAGACAAAAGATGAGAAGTTGATGCCCTACAAACAACTGGTTGATGACTTAAAGAATTTTTTTGTCTTCCTCACATTCCAGTAGATCCCCAGAACAGAGAACAAAGATGTAGATGCTATGGCTACCTTAGCATCCTTGTTACAACTGGAGGAACATCAATTTTGCTATGAATTCTTGGTGGAAGAACTATCCTGTCATGCCTTTGATACCCCTAAATACCAAGTAATATGTGCTTTCAACACCCCATACCAATCTCGGTATGCTAATATCATTGCTTACCTAACTGACCAAACCATTCCCAACAATTTATCCAGAAATGAAAAAAGAGCCTTGATTAAGACACCATCGCGTTATGTCCTCATAACTAATAACTTATATTGATGAGGTCTCAACGATATGCTTCTTAGATCTTTAGAACTCAAAGAGTCAGATTGCGCGTTAAAAGAAGTCCATGAAGGTGTATGTGGATCACATTCAAATGGCTTTTCACTAGCAAAGAAACTGCTCAGAGTAGGCTACTACTAGCCTACCATGGAAAAAGATGCTATTAAATTTTCCAAAACATGTCATAAATGCCAGACACATGAAAATCTCATCCATGCTCCTGCCAGAGAACTTACACCTTTCATTACACATTGGCCATTTCAGCAATGGGCCTTTGACTTATTTGGACAAATATAACCCAATTCTTCAAATGGACACAAGTTCATCATTACAGCCACTGAGTATTTCACAAAGTGGGTCAAAGTCGTGCCACTAATCAAAGCCACTGGAAAATAGGTGGCTATGTTCATATTGAACTACATTATCTGTAGATATAGGATACCCTCATCAATTGTAGAAAGACAATGGGGGAAAATTTAAAAATTAAGACACTGATGACCTTTGCGAACAGTTCCACATTACTCAACACTGCTCCTCAATCTATTACCCTCAAGGTAATGGACAGGCTGAGGCATCTAATAAGAATATTCTCAAAATCCTACACCAAACTGTGAAGTCTAGCAGAGGCTAGCATCTACAACTAAATCTGACACTATGGGCCTACAGAACAAGCATCAGGACACCAACGGGAGCCACGCCATTTGCCCTAGTCTATGGCGCTAAAGCAGTACTACCTATTGAGGTTGAAATCCCATATTTCCGGATATCTTTACAAGTTCTTGTTACTGATGAGCAATACTGCATCGATAGGGTGAATTCTTTAGACCTACTTGATGAGCGCATGCAACAGGCGTTCAATCATCTAAAGGTGTACCAAGAACGCATGTCCAAGGGGTACAATAAAAAGGTTAAACCATGCCAATTTCAAGTTGGGGATCTCGTCCTAAAGGAGAATCCTAAGAACTAGCCTAACATAGAGCAAAAAGGAAAGTTTGAACCTAATTGGTTAGGACCTTATGTTATCACTGCTACTTTTGGGACTGGAGCTTATCAACTAGCTACACCTGAAGGAGACGTTCTTCTAGATCCTATCAACACTTTGCATTTGAAGCGATTCTACCCTTGATGTTTGGCTAGCAAATCCTGTACAGTAAATAGTTCTCAGAAAATACCAAAAACATTCATAAAATTGATCCTGAAGAAATCCCAAAATAATGGAAAAAGTCCTGAAGAAAGGTATCCTTGGTGAAAACCCTAAAAACAGGCACCTTGATACTACAAAAACATTCAAAAAAGAAAAAATAGAAAAAAAAATTGAAAAAGAGAAAAGTTCCTTCATGACAACTTGGTAAAATAGGCATCCTGGTAGCAAAATGAATAAAAAATTTTGCCAAGTGGTGAAAACTTGGCAATCAGGTGTCACTTATGTTCAGTGCTCTGTCTATTAATGCATCGCTGATACTAAGCCTTCATGATTACAATTGTGCTAAGAGTTGACTTTTTTTCCTTATGAAAATATTATCCTCGCTTGGGATTTGTGTGCATTTATGTCTTAGGATCAAGTCATTCTGTACTGGGGGCATCTTTTGCTAGCATATTAGGTCGCGTCTACTAGGTCATCATAGGATGTTTTGTCTCGTGACACAATGATACTCGATGTTTTCACTAAAATGTCACTTTCACAAAATAAGGATGGAACAAACATTTCACTAACATGAACGGTTTTCCTAAGACCTACATTGTATTGCAAACAGGAAGAAAGTTATACACAAACATGGAACACATATTGCTTGAATTCCAACTTTTGATTGATGAATCTCTACTGCGCTTGAAAAATGAATCAATAGTATTTCTCAATACTACCTAAACACAGTTTGATCTTGGTTTAATTATAACTCTTTTATGTACCCATGATGTTTTAACTAGGGGCATCTAAGTAGTTATGAGTTTTATTTGATTGATACACAATTGACAGTTGTTATGTCTTCCGAGTTACTCCATGATGTCTGCGTAAAGACAAAGAGTCGCAAGGATGGGGGCATAATTTTTTCTTGGTTTTCTGTGTATGGTAATTGTTCCAAATGATCCTATACATTTCACCTAACTTGGATGTTTATGGTAAGAGTTGCCGCCATGAGTGGATAGCCACATATATCTTGATCTTTGTTGTGTAAACTACGGTGAGGTTGAAACAATTTCCTTGTTTGTTTTCTAACTCAGATTCTCACTAAGGTATACGAAGCATAATGTACCCAAGGATATGAATTTTCAAGATCATTGCGGGTCCAATATCTTACCTTACACAGATTTTGATATAGTAAAAGGAAGGTGACTATTTTTTTATCCTGGATTCTATGCCTTGATGCCTAAATCTATTTTTAACATTTCAATAAAACATAGTATTCATACTTTCATAATATCTGTGGGTATTAGTGATGGTTGTACTATCAGTTGGTATCCCTTCCTAAATTCACCCATTGATGATAAAAATGTTACAAAAACTACCAATTAGTGACAAGTCCTAAGAGTTTGCATATAGCTGCATTTAGGGATTGCATGATGCATTTGTGAAAGAAGTAAAAGCATAAGGAATTTGAGCTCAAAAATGATTTCCATTTTCTTCTAAATCCAATTTAATTACAAACAATTCCATATTATTGATATTTATATCGTTACACATCCATAGCATACATTTTGCATTCATCAAATGAGACAGAAGAAAAATACACAAACAAAGCATTTATGCATTGCATTTTATTTCTACATCCTAAAGTGCATCCATACATTTTACTTGCATAAGAAAAACTCAAAAATGTACATTTTGAATATTCACATAGTATCATTTGAAACATATTTATATCAGTGATAAATCCAAATCACATAAATGATGTCATCATCTAATCTAACTCATCATAAAACCAAGATACAAATACAAGTGCAAACAAATCTATCAAAGTAGAGAGAACTCGTGAATCATGTCAGAATCAGAAACAACTGCATCAAATATATATATCAAAACATCATGCTACAAAGATCAACAACATGGCACAAGTCTACACAAACAGTATCAGAGGATTTGAAAGAATTAGATATACATATATAAAGTGTCAATAGTGCAAAATAATGGCCTCACAGGGCTCTGGATATACAATATGATCTCACAAAATAGTACAAAAAGATATGTCTCATGTCTGACTCCCCCCCTCTCCCTGATCTGGAGGAGGAGGAGGAGGTGGTATGAGTGGAGGTGGAGGAGGCATCGCTCCCTCAAGCTGTTGGGCAACCCATGAATAAGAAAGTGCTCTCTGGCCCTCTAGAACTGTAGCATGGTATAAAGCAAAGTAATAGGCTTGTGTCTGTCCCTGGTGAGTGGATATCTGAGCCTGGATATCTCTCTTCGCTTTGAGAATATCACCTTTCTTATCCCACTTTGCCCTAAGGCACTCCAACTGTGCATTCATGTATGTCAATAAATCCTCTAAATTATTGATGCATACTCTCAGATGCTCTCTCTCCCGCTAACACTGAGATAGTGGGTCTCCATCTCTGTCGTAACCCTTGCCAGAATATTATCTTGAAGGCCTGTCCTATGACCTATCTGGTTGTCTCTACTACTAATGCCTATGTTGTCTCTACTGCTCCCCTGTAAGTAACGGGCATGGATCCATCTTGGGAGAAACAAATATAAAGTGGGTACGCTGACCCTCTCCACTTCCATTGGCCACATCTACAATGCCACCCACAACTCCACCTCCCCTATCATCTCCATCACCGTCTCCATCATCTGGAGGAGGACACCTAGCATCTTGTCTCTCATCTCTACCTCCATCTTGTCCTCCCTAGGCACCCCTGGCTCTCTGTGCTCATCCTCTCCCCCTGGTCGGGTGATCATGCAAATAATAATCTATCAGATCCTCTATACGAGGAATGGCCTCCTCAGGCACTGTGAATCATGGAAATGGATGCTGAAGCATCTCTGCAGCATACCCATTTGAACAACCTACATCTGCAACATCATGATGAAGATCCCAATCCACTCTGACCATATCTATGATCTCTTGGTGGGCAGTCTCATATACTAGTCAGGCACCCCATAATGGTGCCTCATCACAAACTCTGGCATATACAGTCACATCCTGGTTCATGCCCTATCGTCAACTGAACTATCTCAAAAATTGGGTATGTACAAACCGCTCTACAATTTATATGGTCCTCCTGATAAGGTACATGCTCTAAAATAAAAATGGAACCTGTCTAGCATCCGAGGTCCACTCCTCACAGTCCAAGTATGACCGCCATACTACCTCTATCATATCATCAAATAGACGCTGCAAGTACTCTACCTTGCCCAGATGGGGCTGCGTGGATAAGACCAGTGTACATATAAACATAAGGATACTCAGGTGCTCGCTGCCTGTCTACAATGGGTCGTGTCACTATGATGTGCTCCCAGGCCCAGATCTAAAGAATCAAAATGCCCATAGTCATGCTCGGAGTATAATGATAAACAATCTTGTGGAGCTTTTGGTACATATGAGTCAGAATGTAGCTGCCCCATGCAAATCTCCGTCTAGAGACGACCATCTGCTCCAACATGTCTACCCATCCTACAAGGAACCCGTGTTGTCCTATGTCTAGCATCAGGATGCCACCAATCAAGCCTGCCAAATACACAGATAAATGATCATAGTGATCACACATATAATCCCATGAGAACTATCTCCGATCAATAGTGTCATCCTAAAAATACCGATGAGCTACACCAATCCCCACGATAGAAGTCAACTCAAAGCACACCTCACGAACAATAACTGGAACTCATAGTATGTGTCATACGTCCTCAGGAGTGACTGTCATATCTTCGGTCAAGAAATGGAAGGTGTTGTGCTCTGAGTGCCATCTCTTGGCAAGAGCAGTCAACAACCCCCGATTTACCCCTATATCAGGTAAACCAATCAAAGATCGCAATCCTACATGAACTACTACCTCCTTCTCATCATTTGACAACAGTTTAGTCAAAGCAAGCACACGCCCTGGATATGTACCTTGAAATGTGATTACCTCAAAATCAACCTATTTTTGGTAAATAAAAGATAAATCAGTGTTTTATCTATGACAAAAATGTAGAATCATGATCAGCTAAGTGATTTAGGATCTGCAACAGACAAATAGTTCAAAATGGATAAGTTTCTAAGTCCCAAAAATGAGATGTGATCCTGGAAAGTTAAGGTGCGATCTCTTTTGCCAGATGCGGTCCTGGAAATACAGGATGTGATGGAGAATACTGGGTGCGATCTCAAAAATCCTGGATGTGAACCCAAAAATGGGGTACAATCCTATAAGAATAGGATACGACATAAACTAAAATTCAACTCTTAAACTAAGTCAAAATGGGGAAAACCAGATGTGATCCAGGAAATCCTAGAAGCAACGCAAAAATCTAAGAAAATAGGATGTGATTTGGGAAATACCAGATGCCGTGCAAGTTTGACAGGGTGCGATCCAGAATCCCGGATGTGACCCAGAATTCAAAGGGCTCTAAAAGCTACAGAAATGCATGAAAATCAAAATTACAAAATTCATGAGGTAGTTTTGCGAGTACTTACCGAAGGTGCATAATCAATCGGGCGTTGATGATGATGACTGAGCTCGAAACGATGCTTCCTAACTGGGACCATCATCTTCTCTATAGAGCTCTCAAATTTACTATGGGTAAAAGTGAAAATGAATAGTAAAATAGTGATTTTTGAGATATATATTGGTCCTTTGATCTATTTAGGGGTTCTGAAACTCTTCTCAGGCAATTGAAACTACATTTTTGTTCTCTTTTAAATCAATAGGGAACCAAATCAAAGGTGCCCAAGATGTTTTATGCAGTATAGTAACATTTTTATGACAGCTCCTAAAAATGCAAAATTGCTCCATTTGTTCCAAAAGTCTGTCAAAATTGCACATTTCATCAAAAATATTGGTCCGACATCATTTTATCAAATCTCACCACTCACATTTTCATGTAATTCACTTGGTTCTCGTGTGTTTACTCTTAACACACCCCCATTTCTTCACTTCTTCTCTTCCTTTCTTTCTTGCCCCACCCATTCCATGCAAGTGATACATCATTTCAAAAGAGGGATTTCATTTCTTTCCTTCGATTTCATTCCCGAGGGGGCATGATCACACTATCATCAATCAATTCTTGCTCAAAACAACATTAAAATGACTTCATTATCAAACAACTAGGGGCATGACAGTTTCCTTAACTAAGTCAGAATTGTTGGATAGAAATCATTGGTTCTCATAACCTGGATATCTTGTGTTTCCTCATTTTAAAAAGATTCTTATTAACCTCTTGGCAGCTTCATACTGACTTTTGGACGACAACCAAGTTTGAAATCAGTATTATCAATCTTTGGATGACAACCAAGTTTAGAATCGGTATCTTTAAGATCTTTTATTAACCTTTGTACGACAACCAAGTTCAAATTCAATTCTATCAGTTTAGTTCAATCAAGTGTGAGACTGATCTCATTAGACATTTCGTTCGATCATGGATGAAATTCTCAAAATTTATGAAGTCAACATCAAAAACTTTCTTTGAATCAATGCATTGCTCGCACATCTATTCAAAGAAGGGCAAATGTAACCACCTGGATTTGGTCTGCTCTGACCATAGACCCTATTTTTCCTAAGTGTGATCATACCCCCAATTATGTTCAGACAACTCTTCAATCGGCTGACATAATTCATTCAAATCAAATTTAATCTCCTAAGTGATCTAATCACTAAATTTAATTAATCACCTAATCCAATCAAATCAAATCAATTTAAATCAAAACATTTCAAATCAATACATGGCTAAGGTAATTAATTTAAAAGGAATTAAATAAATCCCTATTTATATCTAATCACTTGCAAAAAGCCTATCTTCTAGC
>MU224236.1:1215294-1226491 GCA_018584345.1 Thuja plicata
CATTTCATTAATATTCCCCTAAACCCCTAACCTAACCTACCTCAACCACCTTGACCCTGGGTTCAAACCCATCCCAACCTATTCACCCCATGCTAAATCTAATCCTAATCCTAATCTCATTCTAACCAACCTCCTAATGATGTCACATACCTAAAAATGTGATTAGGAACTCAACCCACTTGAGAAAGTCAACTTTCTCAAGCTTGACTCCCTCTAAGTCCACCTTGTCAAACTTGCCTCTTAGACCCTCACCATGCCTCTTAAATGCTTGCATTTAATGCATATGCCTTCCACCATGCTTCTTTAATGCCTTTGGCATTTAAAGCCACTTACACCTCATTAATGGTTTTTACAACTCCATTAATGACCCTTGTCCCCCCTCTCTATCCTCATTTCTTCTATAAATAGGAGTTTTTGAGCTCAAACAAGCCTTAATTTTTAGATTGAAAATGTATTGTTATGCTGTTAGGATTAACATAGGTTTATGTTTCATTTTAGTTTCCATGTTTATGCATTGTTATAATCTTGATTTCTAGAACTAGAATGCATGTTATTTAGATATCTTTCTTATTTTTAATAGAATCTTTCATGCTAGGTTGTATATGTCACTGGAAAAGGCATAATCTGAGGGGTATTATGTTGTTTTTCACACTCCTCCTAGTTAGAAAGCAAAAGATCGATTTTAGTGGATTTCCATGCTTTACTAACCCTATTTTCACTAATGTAATGATTTATTGAAGTGTTGTCACAGGTAACAGGTGCACTATTTCACACACACAACCGGTGATGAGAACTTACAACTGTTCTAAAAATGAATCACTAAGAAAGGAAAATGAACGATTAAAATAAGACTTGAATATTTATAGAGAGACAAATGAAAAACTTAAGCAATATAAATAAAATATGCAAAAGATTGATGAGAAACTGAAGAAAAAAAGGTTCACCTAGAGATACTTTTGGCCTAGGGTTTACCGGTGATAACAAATTTGAGAAAGGAGAATCATCCAAGTCTGGTGTTGAGAAAGAATCTGACTCCTAAGGTATACACAACTCCACAAGGTAAGAAACCTACTAAACCCACTTGTTACAATTGTGGAAAGCATATACACACTGCTAATATATGTAGAAGTCAACCAGTGAATGTTCCATGAACCACTCATTTTAATGGTTATTGTTACAATTGCAATAAGTATGGTCATGAAGATTATGAGTGCAGATCAAGAACTAGTAACAAATCATCTAAAATAAGTTTCAATGGATACTGTTGTTCATGCAACAAGTTTGGACATAAGGCAGAATATTGTAGATCAACAACACCTAACAAACCTGTGAATGTTCTAAGAAGAGAAGATAACACGAATGTGTCATGCACTATTAGTGGAAATTACAGACATGTTTCTATTAATTGTTGATTGAGAAACCCTGGAGGTAATTTTGGACCATGGAGTACAACAGGTATGGCATGTTTCTATTGTCATAAGATTGGATATCTTGCAAGAGATTGAAAATACAGGAATCGGTCACCAAGCAATGAAGTTGAGAAAGACAAAAAGATTGTTAACATTGAAGAAGTGATGAATGAGATGAAAAAGGTTTGGGTGAAGAAATAAGAAAGTAAATAAGGTTCCAATGCATCGACAGGTAACCCTACATCCTCTAGCTCAGGGGATTCATCCTCAAACTAATCAAGTTAGTTTTTCTTAGGGACTGAATTTCATTTTTATATCTAACATGTCCCTTATAATGATGAGCGATAATATATATTTGCATAATAATATGCATTGATGTTATATTTTATGAATTTCATAGAGATAAGTTGTTGTGAATCACAAATTTTATCATTTGCAAAAGTTGTGTGTTAATTCTACTTTCTGTATTAACATGTGCAAGTTGTAATCGGTGAAGTGAGATTGGTAAACTGCATTTAATGTTTTAACTAGTCGTCTGTTAACTTTTTGAGCAAATAAATTAGAGGTAAACCTATTCATTATGCACCTTAGATTTTGAAGAGCGTTTACAAGAGAAAAGTGTGATTTCATATTGAGATTGATTGTGAGAACTATCTAAGCTAATAAATTACAAAGATTTGTATTGCGAATTTGAAATCCCTAATTGAGATATTTAGCAAAGCGATAATCATTTGAGAAATAATTTGGACTGTTCGAGTTAAAAAGCATAAATCTATTGAATTATTATGGTTTCAAGGGTTGCGACACCTATGTTGATCGAGATATCAAAGGAGGTAGAACCTGAACATAAGCTACATCCACTAAGGGCAGAAAAATTTGACAAAATTGGTGCCCTATCCCTAATTCCACCTTGATTTCTATTGATTGAAGATGTAAGAACTTGCATTCACTACAATATTGTCAAATTGGATAGTGAGTAGATACAGAAGGAGTGTTTAGCAATGTGCAAGGATGGTAAACTTAAAGATGAGTTCAAACATCTTTAAATAAAGGGTTTGACACATATTTTGGACTTACCTAATATTTTCAAGGAATAATGGATTAGATATATCTTGAGTCATTTTCATGACCATTTCATATAGTTCAAGGAACCAATCAGGATCATGAAGGAGTTGATACATTTGATAACTGGATTCTAAGAAGACGGGGAACCCTATACCCTAAGGAAAATATCCACAAAGACGTTTGCACAACTCACAAATTTTAAACAAGATCATAGAGAGATGAAAAATTATGATATTGAAGATCAAGAAGTTAGTCTTGCAACAATGGTTGTCAGGTATAAAGTTTACCAATCCAGTCGATTGAATAGTGTGCCCTATGGAGCTATTGATGTCGCTTACCAGATAGTGAAGGAAGGAATGAGATATGACCTAGCTGAGATGGTGTGGTCATAGCTTATGGAAAACATGAAGATGATTCAAACATACAAGAAGCAATCACTGAAGTTTGGAGTACTTTTGGTATGTATGTCTTTCTATGTGAAAAATGATTTCCCTGGCAAAGGAACGGTAACTTGGAAAATAGATACACCAGTTTTATTTTAGATAAATGAATACATAAGTGAATTAGGTGATAACCTAAACAATGTAATGTGGGTATATTTCAAAGAATTCTAGGATAGAATTCATAAGAGGTATAGGATACCTCCACACATTGTAGAAAAGTACAGAGACACAATTTGTTTTCTAGTTGATACTAAAACTTGTAAGATACAAGCAGTTGATCTCAGAATTTCATGGATACCTAAGATGGGATATGAAACTGATGAATACATGTTAATCCTAAACATTGAAGCTTTATTAAAGCTACCAGTTAACAAAGAAGCAAACAAGTATGGTACTTTCGAGGAGGCATATGAGAGAATTACTCTACAGCTAAAAAAGCCAAGAATGGAAAAGAAAGCACAGAAAATCATTAGTTAATTGGAAGAGAAATTTTCTACAGGTGAAGGTAGGAGTTCCACAAGTGAGAAAAAGAAGAGCATTCCTTATGCTTATACAAAAAGGAAAAGGAATTCAGTAGGAACCCAGAGTAGGATTCTTGCACTACCATTAGTAGAAGAACTTGGTATGAAGAAGAGTGAAGAAGGTAAAACTTCTGACCCTATGCCACCTGAGGCATCTCAACCTGTTAAGACTAGGAATTATGTAAAGACAAATACTAGAGGACAATCATAGGTCTCTCCTAGCAAGAAAAAGAATAAAACTGAAGAAGACAATTAGAGAATTGATCCTAAGAAGGAAATCACTGATATGGGGAAGTCTAGAAAGACAATATTCATCATTCCTAAGAGTGCAACTAAAATTGGTGAGGTGATTAAAGAACATGGAATGATAGGTAATATCAGTAACTTTGAATTCTCAAAGTCATATGATGAGGAAAATAAAACTATTGAAGATGCTATTGTATTTCACTTTCATAAATTCATCAGAACACCAAATCAAATCAAAATTTATATTGTTGATGAACTTTATGAAGCGGTTAATGTCAGATGGGAGTCAACACTGAAAGTTGAAAATGAGGTAAGAGAAATGACACTTATCTACACAGTGACACATTTAATAGTAAAATAAATAGATGAAGCACTTGAGAAATACAAAAATAGATTTAGTATTGGACATAGAACTACAAATATTCTAGCTGGAAAGGGGTAAGAAGTTGAAGATGAGGCAGTGATGATATGGAAAAGGATAATCAACATTAAACCACCATAGGTAACATATACAATAGGTACATCTCAAGTAGATGACACTTTCACTTTGAATGAGTTAATAGGAGATGTGTTAGGAAGCATTCCAAGTATAGTTACACATATAGACCTAACCAAGGATTCAACTGATGATGTTGTAATTGAGGATATCACTGATAATCCTAACTCTCCTATGGTTGGAGATGAAGCTGAAGATATTCCACTTCAGTCTTCACTTAATGTAAATCATATTGAGATTAATGATGACATAGTTGATGATGAAGCAAAAAAGGTTGTGAGTCAGAAAAGAGTAAGGATACAGAACGGATCACTGAGACCACTAATCAACGATAGGATACAGAACAAGGTGAACAATAGAAAGATCAAGAGATAGAGAAAGAAACAAATAATATTGATATAGGTGAGAAGAGTACTAAAAGTGAGGGTGAGACACCAAATGATAATGTCCCTGGTGATTCTCAAACCAACACAGAGAATACCGATGAGAAGAATAAGAGGAAGAAGAGGAAGAAGATGATCCAAAATTTGAGATTCTGGAGAAAGAATTCAATAAGTTGAAACCAAAGGACCAGTTATTGTTTTCAAAGAAACTAGAAGAAAAGGCTGAGAAGAATAGGATGAATCAAAAGGAGTACAAAAAAAATCCCAAGGAAAATTATTGTTATACTTTCTGATCTAGTACCTGATGTTGATATTGACGAAGAAGAATCCATTATTGATCAATCAAGATCTTAGTTGATGCAATTACTATTATAGATCATGACATGGAAGAGGAAAGGATGAAGAGATCAAAGAAGAGATCAGATACTGAGATGATGGAGAAACTAGTGCAGAAGATTGCACTTGAGAAAGTTTCATTGTTTGAACTAATCAAAGAACTCAAGTAATCACAACTCGAAGTTGAAAAATCTTCAGTAAGATAATCATTTCGACCAACTTGACTACAGAGATTTTAACAAAGAAGGAAGAGCTAGAAATAGAATTGACTACACTTGTCAATCAATTGGACCAATTGAACAGTTCAATGATGGAACATACTGCAAAGTTGAAAAAATTGACACACAAGGAGGCGGAACTTAAGGCAGAAGAGGTTAGAATCAGAATAACATTGTTAGAATTACAAGGATTCTTGACTCCACACATGGATATTATACAAGTGTATCTTAAGAAATCATAAGTGTTGATAGGTACTCCAGACATGAGTACAATTGATAGTATGGAGGATCTGGCTTCAGGCTTAAACGAACATCAAATTGCACTAAAAATACTGAAAGATTCATGCGAGCAGTCACTTGGTACTGCAAAGGTACATTTCAAGATTATATTTGACAAATTGTAAAGCTTAAACACCTTTGTATATACATATTTTTATCATATTTTTGACATTATTGTCAAAAAAGGGTGAATATATAAGTAGATCAAAAGGGGGAGTATATAGTATACATAGTATAGAATTTTTTGCCATCAATGTCAAAGGGAGAATGATGATATTCAAATGATGAGAACTAATGTTGATGATGATCACATAAAGGTATGTCTGTCATTGTTGGAAATCTAGTACATAGGTAAGCAAGTTTTGTGTGAGTACATGAATTTATACCAAATGGTAACTACAAGTTAAGTGGAACATGTGAACAGAAAAATAGGTGAACAAGAGAAAAGGTGAAGGTCAAATCACTTAAAGAAGTCAAGTATACAATCGATATAGTGGAAGGTTCAAAGAATATATGTGAACTAAGATTTGTGACCATGCCACTTAGGTCATACCGGTAAAGGACATTAGTGAAGATACTACCAACCGGTCACTTCAGTGAACAGGTAGATTTTAAAGGTTAATAAATAGTTTTGAATGATTATCTAAAGTCATTATGATGGTGCAAGCTATAATGAATCTAGAAAAAATGGAAAAATGTAGTACATTGTTTCAAGAGTTGAATAAGTCAATTTCTTGGTAGTTGTGTATAGATACGATTATGAATTCAAGGCACATTTTGGACCAATGATATTGAAGAACTATTTCACATTGGAGAAGACAACTTGAAGTTTGTTATGGATGATGTGGTGAGATTGTAATATTTCTATGAGTTGGTTGTAATTGACCAAGCAATTTTGGAGAGAAATAGAAACACTAATTAAGTTTGCAATCAAAGGTAAAAGGCTTTATGAGGATAGTTGTTGTTAATATATGTAGTAGTAGTTGAAAAAGTTTTTGTGATATGTTGTGAAGAAACAGTTGAAGTGTTAGATCATGGATATAAATTGTAGAGAAGATTATATAGAAGATTTAGAACAGAGTTCAAAGATAGAACACAGCATCAAAGGATATGATTAGCATTCTGGAGTGAATTTCACAGGTCAATTCATTTTTTTTATTCCTAATAGTTTCAACAATATAGAATCCCTTAATAGGGTAGCATCTAATAAGACATTTTCTTGTAAATCCCTTAACAAGGTAAACATTGTAATAGTGGGATTAAATCCTTTAACAAGGTAGTCTGTAATAGGACTTTAGATACTTTTAACAAATTATCAATCACTCCTAATAGGGTGAGTCACCTAGAAAGTGACATATTGTAAGCTCCTAACAAAGCACTCTTTCTACTGCAGTTAGAAGATATTGGGTTTCATCCCCACTGTGGTTTTTTCCTCTGACCAAGGGTTTCCATGACTAAGTGGTATGAGTGTGCATATTTTGTTATTTCATTCACTATACTTTTACTTTACACTTACAGTTTTATGCTACATAGTTTGGAAGTTTCTTTTGTTCTTATTCAAAGGTATTGGTAGAAGTCTAAAAGTTTTATTAGTACTGATTCACCACCCTCCCCCCCCTCAATAACTATTATTTCCAATAGTCTTAATTCCTAGATATGACTATACAATTAATGCCTATAGACTAAAACTCTTCATAAAAATCTTGAAATATGTTGTTTTGAAATGGTTTATATGATTGGGAAAAAATGATATTACAAGTCGAGACACAATCAAGGAGAAATTTATGTTGAATTACCAAGATTACTATAGAGGTGAAGACATGAAAAAAGAAGACATCTTTAAGGTGTTCCAAAAGGAGGATAAATTTTTTGATAATTATGTGGAGAGATATCAATTATGCTTGAAGAATTCTAGATAAAAAAAAACTCTCCCCTGAATCCCTCAAGTCGATATTTCTAAGAGGAGAAAATGAGGAATGCGTAGACACACTAAATTTGATTAGGAGAGGTGAGTATGTCAAGTACCATTTTATGATATATGAAAGCTTTCTAGGAGATATTGTAGGTTTACTTTGAGGAAGAATAAAACCTTTAGGCTCTTTCCAACTACCAAGACATCTAATAGTGTCTCTAGAGTGGATCCCAACATTCTTCTCCCAAATATGAAGAAGGAATTTATCCATCATCTTATCACATAGTTGGATGCCTTGCATATCAAAAAGAAAAAAGAGGAGGCCAAATCATCTCTCACGGAGTACTAACCACACTATAAACAAAAGAAGGCCAATAAATGCAAGAAGATTTTTGCTAACTCTTAGGAAAAGAAGACCCAACCAAAGTTTCATGCCTTGGAAGATGAAGAAGGGAAATATTTCTATATTTCCCTATGTAAATCATGACAACAAAAGAAATTTATGCCTCTAAAAACCTTGTCTTATAATCTTTCATTCCTTGGACTCAATTAAAATGATGAAAAATAATTACCAACCTTATAACTCAATGCCTAATCAACCATGGAATAGTGGTTAATCATCCAATTGGATTCCAAAACAAGTGGCATGGCCATAAAAATATTAATATCAATTTCCTAGCTATAACCAATAGAATTCCCCTCATATTCCATGGTCACAACCATGGAGAGGAAAATTATAATGGAAAAAACACAATACGTCTTACTCATAGCAACAATATCTTTTAACTAGTAGCCTACACTCATTCCTAATGCATTGTGTAGTAGCAAGCCATTATGAAAAATCAAAATATGTGTACTCCAGCACAACCAAGAGCACCACAATTTCATACCCAAATTACCCTTAATCCTAATGATAAGTATATTTAGTACACTTACTCTAATGACATAACATAATATTTAGCTTATGCAATCTAAATCACTAATATCCACCTCTACTTAAGAAATACTCTTGTAGCTCCTCAAATCATAGAATTATCTGATGATGAACCAAGTCCAAACATCACTAACAATGCATGGCTAAAATAGACCCAACTACATCTTGATATTACAAATATGAAACCCCCCTTTCTAGAGAGGTTGGCCACATAAAATATCATCATGAGACATAGTTTGACCTTATAAAATAATTGAAGATTGTTTGAGTAAACATTGCTCTCAACTAAGCTACTAAGTATTTACCAATTTGTACTAAAGCTAGTTGGGAATTATGCCCTAAATGTCTACAGAGACAAAATAAAGATCATCAAATTTTCCATATCATATAGTACAACTAGATGATATCATGTTAGGAACTCTAGTGGTCCCTAAATGTTCTGACCCTAGTAGCCCTATTGTAGATATGCATATCAATGGCACCCTTATCAAGAATAATCTGATAGATCGATGTAACACCCTGTCAGGGAACCCAAGAGGACAACATGAATTTACTAATTAACATGAAATTATTTAAACAACATTAACAAATACATTTTAAAATAATGTAAACTAATTAATGATACAATTAATACTAACATGCATAAGCTCTAAACATCAAAATATTATAGAATGATAGTCAATACCAACAATGAGCTATCCAACTCTAACATTGCATCTTAATAAATCATCAATACATGTTTACAATACATTACATTCAATAGTAAAGAGAGTATAAAATTACAATGTTATGATCCAAATATATCATATGATAAAAAGGTTTAAAAAAATCAACTATCATGAAGCTATAATGAAGGTACAATGAGAATGCAAAGATTATGTTAAATCCATTCAACAAGCTCACAAAAAAGACAAATAATCTTGATGGGAAAACTATTTACCACCTAACCACATGGAACCCTGAGGCTCACTCCTCTAAGATTGGAAATATACACAAGACCCCACACCACACATGAAAATACAACAAGACTATAACACATAACGAGATCATGACAACATAACCAAAACAAAGCACAAAAGCTCACAAGGGACTTAACATGGGATAACATCAAGGATTACTTATAGGATACCAACAAGATATTAGAAGCAAGGCACAAAGATAACTAAAGGTAATTCTAAGATACATGTAGGAGAATGTCATCACATAGTCCTCCACTATCCTATTTTATCCTAGCAGTCTCTCCAGACCCAACCCCTAGGTGAGAACTCATGTGGAATCAACAACCTTTCATGAGGACAAGGAATCTGATTTTTCAAATTAGGACAACATAGGTAGCCATACAAGCAGTTTTGCCTTCTCCAAACCATCAATGATCCACATAGGATTTCTCATGGTCACGGGTGAGGAAACATAATTATCTTGACTAATATTTATTCCAACCTAGTTTATTTATTATGTTTTCACTTGAATACAACTCCATAATGGGTTATCCTGGTGACCACTTAGGGCCCCAACCCCTATTTTGATCCACTCTCCTATCAATTTTCCTAGAAAACCTTTCCAAGCAAAACTCAAATCAAAAGAGAATAATATCTCAAAACATCAATAGGATCCACATAAAATAACCAAATCAAGGAGGAAATCAATATCAAGTTCTTATAAGAAACATGATGAAAACTCACATGAACCCCTCTATGTTCCCCAAACTTAAATTAAATGTCCCAAACCACCAAGGTTTATATACATGTAATAGCAATTAAATCCATCTCAACCAATCAGGATAGAGGAAACTCCATTAACCAAAATAATACACCATGCAACCATATTCAATTGAAACTTAAAAAAATAACATCGAAACTCTTCATTACCATGAGATCATCAAAAAATAATAAAGGTAAGCAACTATGATCACCATAGTCATCCACTTGTCTCTAGTAAAATAAGAAATTCCCAACACACCAAACTAAAAAATGAAATGCAATTAACCATCCACAACCCAAATGAATAGAACACCCACACATTAAATTCAATCATAATGTCCATACTAAATAAAAGATCTCAATATCATATTAATGAAACAAGTGTTACTCAACTGATGGAGATGATGATTAAGACTGAGATTAGAGGTATACAGGATTGTAGAAATAATTAGATCAGTTGTTATTTTGTCATTGATGTCAAGAAATTGATTTCTGGTTCAAATTGAATTTTCATATCTTTTGGAGTTGATTTAATTGGGCAAGTTGATAAAGATCAGACAATGATAAGTTCATATTGAGATAATTGGTTTCTACTTTATCAAGTTAGTAAAGCACATTGAACAAGTTGGTAAAACTAAATAGTTAAACTATCGAGCAGAGAAAGTCTTTTTGTAAAGGGTTATGAAAGTTAGTCAAGACACCGAGACATTGAAGCACTCAGAAGTGCATGTTATTCACCGAATTGAGCATTAGTTATCGAGTGAGAACAGATGTTAGTGTAGACACCCTAAAATGGACAGGCTTGCGACTTTACATTAAAAACACTAATTTTCATCTATTAATTAATAGTTTTTTAATCATTAATTAATCATCTATTTTCTTCTAAATTCATTCCTCAAATCATCTAATCCAATTCCCAAAATTAATTAAATAATTAATTTTATTTAATTAATTTAGCTTTAATTGATTAATTATCATTATTTAATTAATTTAGCTTTAATTGATTAATTATCATTATTTAATTAATTAAACTCAATTTCCTATAGTTTAAATCCAAATATTTAAACTTACTAATTAAATTCTTCCAATTAAATTAATTTAATTTCATCAAATAAAGCAATTCTTAACCAAAAGAATTCAATTATCTCACATGTTGAAAACAATTAATAAATAAATGAATTAAATACTCATTTATCTTCAAAGAGATAACTCCAATTACATCACATGGGTTACTCCACCCATCTCTCCAGTCCAC
>MU224236.1:1243462-1259583 GCA_018584345.1 Thuja plicata
CAACCGTTCATCTCCCCATCTCTGGGATTGATCTCAACCATTCATATCATCACCAATTCCTATATAATAAACCCTTCATAACCATTTGAAGGGTCCAGGATTTCAATCTCTCGTGCGCCATTACTCCATAAGTTTGGTTCTAGCATTTAAGCCATCTTGCGACCACACACACACATTTCAATTGTCAAATTCTTGAAGCTTCTCAAGTCATAGATGTTGCCCCGCCAATACTGAGCATCAAGAACAGCATTTTGGAAGGAGTAGAGAGAAACAATAGAAGCTTCAAGCATCATGGGGTTTGCATTTATTTGTCTTCCTTTCTCTTGCTTGTACATTTTATTGCTCATGTTTATGTTATTCGTTTAGTAGTCATTGTATACTTTATTTGCATTCATTTGTGAACCTTTGCTACTAACCCTCGCCTTTGGAAAGCTGTGGGAACCACAGAGAGAGGCGTACAGTTAGAAACAAGGATAAGAATGCATTTAATGCAATTACATAGAGATCGAGAGGATTCCAAGAACAAAGAATAAGTTAGTTACAAGATCTACGCACGGGAAAATTCAAAGAAGAGATCTATGGTATAGATTAACTGGGAAAAGTAAAAAAAATTATTTCCGAGAAAAGTGCAAATTCTGAGGTGATATCAAAGTGGGTAACTGAGTTTCAAGTTTGATGAATCAGTTCAAAAAGTTAATCTAACAGCTGAGCGTGATTGAAGGAAAACCTAATCAAAGAGATTAAGATGCAAAAATATAGTCTATTTAAAGGATGAATTTGAAGGAAGAAGAGGTTGGAAAGTTGAAGGGTTGAAATGCCACCGAGTGATGCCGTGAAGAGAAAAGAGGCGAAAATATGAGTCTAGAGCAGAGATAGATGAAGTATTAATGTTAGTAGTCAAAAAGAGCACATAATGGATTTGATCAAGAGATAGGTAGTTGCATTTTTACATATCATTTTACATATTGTTGCTTATTTGCATTTGTAACAGTAAAATCTCTCAACCAAGTGGACTTAACAGTCTTTTTGTAAAATCCTTGAGAAAGGTGACATTCTAAAAGAGTGTTCAAAGCCCTCTCACCATGCCACTCCTAATAGGATGAATATCTTAATGGGTCTGAGGTAAATCCCCTAACAGGGTCACATTTAACAAATGTGTATTGTAATCTTTAACAGGATAAGCTATTAACCGAGCATAATTTAGAAGATTATTTTTCATTTGTGGGTAACAATTCCCACAAGGTTTTCCCAAATTGGGTTTCCTCATTAAATATGGTGTCAAATGTGTTGAATAATTCATGTGCATGTTATTTATTGTTTATGCAAGTTACTATTTGAGTTATTGAATATATTTGGTGATTCGGTTGTTGTTGTTGTTTATCCTACCAAGCTGAATCAAAGTTGAGCTTTTAAGTTTAATCTATCATAGTTTTCTGATTCACCCAACCTCTCAATAATCCAAAAATTGGTATCAGAGCTGAGTACTCTAGGATATAAGTTTAAAAGACTTGAGTTAAAGATCTGAAGATGTATAAGAGGAAGACACCTAAGTTGAGTAAGGATAACTTCTCTACATGGAAAAACTGAATGAGGTTGTACCTATCTGGGATTGGAGATTATACACTATATTATGTTAGAAATGAGTATACACCACCACCATCTAGTCCTTTGATAGTTGAGCAGATAAGAGAAAAACAAGACCACACACAAGCAATTATTGAGATATCATCTACTCTCACCGATCTGAAGTTCAATGATCTTATAGGATTTGATACAACAAAGAAGATGTGGGATAATATTGAATTGACACATGGTGGATATAGGCATGTTATGAAGGAAAAATCTGAAAGCTTAAGAGGGAAACTTGATTCTATGAGAATGAAAGAAGGTAAAAATATTACACTATGCAAGACTAGACTAAAGGAAATTGTGAATGTTATTAGAGGTGCTGGAGGATAGATAACTGAAGAAGATGTGAAAATAAAATTATTGAGGACATTGTTACCTATGTATGTCATCCGAGTATCTGCAATACAAGAACTGAGGTCCGTTCCTCAAATGATTGTTTCACTGGATACTACTATTGGTAAGTTGATTGCTTTTGAGCTTAATGATTTTGATAATAGTTTACCTGCTACTTATAGGATTGAGTCTGTATTTAAATCATCTTAGAAGATTGGAAGTTCTAGGGAGTCTAGACCTAGTGATGGTTATGCAAGTAGTGCAAGTGAAATATTCCATAGCTGCAAGAGTGAGTTGGAATAACTATATGTTGAAGATGAAGAAAATCAAAGAGATTTTAAATATTTACTAGCTAGAAGACTACAGAGAGGTAAAGGCAAGTGTCGAAGTAAGCTACCCTTGAAATGTTCTAAATGTAAAAATATTGGACACATTGCTTCTAGATGCCCTAAAAATGACAGTGGTGAGAAGAAAGACAACCAAGATGACAACAAGAAATAAAACAAATTCATAATATTTTGAGATTTCAAAAATAACGGTAAGAAGTCATGTCATATTGCTAAAGAAGGACTAATTGATGATGAAACAGATGATGATGACAGAGAAGAAGTTGTTTATGTTGCTATCAAGGATGATCCTGATGAAGAAAATTGTAAAGAAGAAAAATCCCTAATATCACATATAAGTAAGGATGATACCTGGATTATAGATAGTAGGTGTTCACACTGTATGACTGGTGACACACTTAAGTTCATTAATATGGAAGAACATAATGGAGGATCTATTAGATTTGGTAATGATGATCCATATCCTATGAAAGGTAAAGGTTCTATAATTTTGTTAAATAATACAAGATGTGATAATGTATATTGGGTTGAAGGATTAAAGTGCAATCTATTGAGTGTGGCACAATTAAACAATTTAGGACACCGACTAGAATTTTAGAATGGGAAGGTAAAATTATTTGATCAGAAGGGAAGCCTCATTGCCACTAGAGAACAATCTAAAGGTAACCTATTATATATTAAGAGTTGTTTGTATGCTAAATTTGAAGATGCATGGTTATGGCACAAGAGATTATGTCATGTAATTTTTAACAATCTAATAAAAGTGAGAAAAAAGAATAGAGTAAGAGGTCTACCGAGATAAGAGAAACCTGAAAATATCATGTGCAAGGAATGTCAAGTTGTGGAAATGACTAAGTCAAGTTTTACACGTAAGTCTTATGTTACACGAGGTATTTTGGACTTACTGCACACTGACCTATGTGGACCGATGAGAACACAAAGCCACTATAGTGATATATATTTCATTTTTTTTGTTAATGATTATTCTAGAATGATGTTTGTCATGTTTTCAAAATATAAATCTTAAGCTTTCCAGATATTTAAGTGGTACAAGGCAAGAGTTGAAAAGGAGACTGGAAGAAAATTGAAGTGTTTGAGATCTAATAGAGGAGGAGAGTTTACTTCTGATGAGTTTAGACTCTTCTGCAATGAACATGGAATAAAGAGACAAATGTATGCATCGAGGACACCGTAATAGAATGGCATAGCTGAAAGGAGAAATAGATCTATTGTGGATTGTGCAAGAACATTGATGATTGAGAAAGGAATTTCTCAAACATATTGGAGGGAAGCAGTCAGCATTGCTGCTTATACACTTAACTGATTACAATTGAAGAAAGGTGTACACAATACACCATATGATATTTGGTATGATCACAAACCTAATGTCAATTATTTCAAAGTATTTGGAAGTAGATGTTATATTCTTAAAGATGCTAGAGATGGTAAGTTTGATTCTAAAGGAGATGAAGGAATATTCCTAGGATATTCTACAAAGAGCAAAGCTTACAAATGTATGAAAAAATCTACTAACAAATTTGTGGAAAGTGCAAATGTGAGAATTGATGAATTTGCAGAAAAAAAATGATGAGGACAACAAGAAGGAACCTGAAGATTATCAAAGATTTTTATATGTTCAACCAGATGTTCATGATATCTTACCAAATGCACAAAATGAGGAGGAAGTTGAACATAGAGAACTACCACCGAGTGATGGAAATGAAGTTCCACCAACCACTGAGTAGCCAATTATGTGAGGAGACACCACTCACTTAGCAAGATAATTGGAGACAAGGATGCTGAAATTATGACAAGAAGCAAGGTAAGAGACAATACATGCTTAATTTATGAATTGGAGCCAAGAAGAGTAAAGGATGCATTGGAAAATCAAGACTGGGTCAAAGCAATGAAAGAAGACTTAGATCAAATTATAAAGAATAACACATCGACTTTAGTACTGAGACCTAAAGACAAAAATGTTATTGGTACAAGATGGATTTTTAGAAATAAATTGAATGACAATGGAGATTTAATCAGAAATAAAGAAAGACTAGTTTGCATGGGATATGCACAAGAAGAAGGAATTGACTATGGTTAAACTATTGCACCTATTGCTAGATTAGGAGTTAGAATTATACTAACATATGCGGCTTACAAAGGATTTAAATTCTATCAGACGGATGTCAAGTTTGCATTTCTTAATGGTATTCTTGAAGAAGTTTGTATAGAGTATCCTGAAGGATTTGTTGATAATACTAACAAGGACATGGTATGCAAACTACACAAGGAACTATATGGTTTGAAACAAGCACCCCAAGATTGGTATGAAAGATTACATGCATATCTAATCAAGATTGAATTTCAAAGAACAAGTGATAATAGTAATGTTTATCTTAAATGTGATAGTACTCACAAGATTTTGATTGTTGAGATATTTTTTGATGATATTATTTTTGGAGACAATGACACATTATGAAGATATTTTATTGAAGAGATGAGAAAGGAATTTGAGATGTCCATGATAGGAGAGCTTAAATTATTTCTTAGACTATAGATTCAACAAGTAAAAGATGGAATCTACATCACACAATCAAATTAAATCAAAGAGATCCTAAAGACTTTTGGGATGGAAGACTCAAGGCCGGTTGGAACACCGATGGTTACTGGTTGCAAGTTATCAAAAGAAGATGAGTCAAAGGAAGTGATTGAGACACTCTACCGATCAATGGTTGTTAAGTTATAATATGTTGTACATAGAAGACCTGATTTAGCACATGCAGTTGGTATTGTTGCAAGATTTTTTGTCATTCCAAAGGAAACACACATGTTGTAGTTAAAAGGATATTTAGATATATGAAAGGAACTAAGGACTTTGGTCTACTATACAAGAAAGGAGGAAATTTTGAAGTGACAATGTACACCAATGTTGATTGGGCCGGAAACATTGATGATAAAAAGTACAAGTGGAGGAGATTTATTTTTAGGATAAAGACTAATTATATGGCTGAGTAAGAAACAAAGTTGTATATCAGTACAGTCTATTGTCGAGGTTGAGTATGTTGCTGCAGCTATGAATAGTGCAAATATTGTATGGATCAAATAGCTACTAGAAGGTATGGAAGAGGAGATTACCGATCTAGTTACTATTTTTCGTGATAACATAAGTGCTATAAACATATCAAAGAATCTGGTAATACATTCTAAGACCAAGAACATTTCTATCAAGTATTATTACTTGAGAGAGCAAGTTCAAGACAAGAATGTAATGTTGGAGTATGTGAACTCAAAGTAGCAATTAGCAGATATATTAACTAAGCTACTACTGAAGGATGATTTTGATTATCTCTAAGGTAAATTAGGGGTCCTACCCCTATCCAACATTCATTAGAGAAAGATGCATACTACATAAATTCTAGGATTCAATAGAATATCTATATTGTGAGTTGATGCTAGTGTTCACACTTTAGGTGTTTCCTAAAGTTGTGTAAAGTAATTATGTATGTAATGAATTATTAGTACATGCATGCAAGGTATGATCCACTTCCTAAAGAATTTTTCAGGAGTATGAACCTTTGGCATTGTTGTCAAAGAGAGAGAATGAATAATTGATGAATACAAAGATTAAGGGAGAATGACTAATTGAAAGAACAAAAAGAGAGAGAATATGCTTAAAGATATTAAGAGAGAATGAACAAAGTGGGAGAACAAGATCAAATATCTCAGAGGGAGTAAAGAAAAAGCAAAGATGTAAAAGGGAGATGAATAGTGTTTCCATCATCAATTAACAGTGTTTCCATCAATGCCAAAGAGGGAGATTGTTACTCAAATGATGGAGATGATGATCAAGCCCGAGATCAGAGGTATACAAGATTGTAGAAAAAATTAGATCAGTTTTTATATTGTCATTGATGTCAAGCAATTGATTTATGGTTCATATTTAATTTCCATATTTTTCAGAGTTGATTTAAGTGGGCAAGTTGATAAAGATCAAACAATGATAAGTCCATATTGAGATAATTGGTTTCTACTTTATCAAGTCGGTAAAGCATATTAAACAATTTGGTAAGACTAAATAGTTAAGATACCAAGAAGAGAGTCTATCGATAAAGGGTTATGAAAGTTATTCAGGACACCAAGACATTGAAGCGTCGAGCAGTGCATGTTATTCACTAAATTGAGAGTTAGTTACTGAATGAGAACATATGTTAGAAACAAGGATAAGAATGTATTTAATGCAATTACACAGTGATCTAGAGGATTTCGAGAATAAATAAGTTAGTTACAAGATCTACGCATGGGAAAATTCAAAGAAGAGATCTATGCAATAGATTAAGTGACAAACGTAAAAACTTTATTTGCAAGAAAAGTGCAAGTTCTGAGGTGATACCGAAGTGGGTAACCGAGTTTCAAGTTTGTTGAATCAGTTTAAAAATTAATCTAACGGCTAAGCATGATTGAAGGAAAACCTAATCAAGGAGATTAAGAGGCAAAAATAGAGTCTATTTAAATGATGAATTCAAAGGAAGAAGAGGTTTCCAAGTTGAATTGTTGAAGTGGTACTGAGTGATGCAGTGAAGAGAAAAGAGGTGAAAATATGGGTCTAGAGCATAGATAGATGAAGTATTGATGTTAGTAGTCAGAAAGAGAGAATAAGGGATCTAATCAAGAAAGAGGTAGTTGCAATTTTATAGATCATTTTACATATTGTTGCTTTTTTGCATTTTTAACAACAAAATCTCTTAACCGAGTGGACTTAACAGTCTTATTGTAAAATCCTTGAGAAAGGTGATGTTCTAAAAGAGTGTTTAAATCCCTCTCACCAAGCCACTCCTAACAAGGTGAATATCTTAACAGGTCAGAGTTAAATCCCCCAATAGGGTCACATTTAACAAATGTGTATTGTAATCTTTAACAGCATAAGCTTTTAACCAAGTATACTTCAGAAGAGTATTTTTCATTTGTGGGTGACAATTCCCATAGAGGTTATTCCCAAATTGGGTTTCCTCATTAAATATGGTGCCAAATGTGTTGGATGATTCATGTGCATGTTATTTAGTATTTATGCAAGTTATTGTTTGAGTTATTGAAGATATTTGTTGATTCAGTTGCTTTTGTTGTTTATCCTACCAAGTTGAATCAAAGTTGAGTTTTTAAGTTTAATATATCATAGTTTTTCGATTTACCCGCCCCCTAGTACTTCAACAACAATTACCCATGAAAAAACAAAATTAACAATAATAAATGGAAATATCCATGATACACATGCCTCCAGTATCATAAGAAATTTCCCAAATCCTAACAAATGAGGACATAGATACTCACTCCGCTAGTAAAACATAGTCCTAAAAGTGTTTAAAATTTATGCAAATACTCAATCGCACTAATTTCAGCTATTTCAAAGGAAAGCAATATCCATTAAACATTAATATTACAAGGAATAACAAAAAGTTTCCTTTCCAAAACAAACTTAGCTCCTATGTTAATAATGATCAAACATACACCAAACATTTTTTTTTTGTCCTCCACAACTCGTCCAATTTGTAAACAAACCAATGCAATAACATTTTAGAACTGATTTAGATGTCAAACATGACATAAAGGAATAATGAAAGAGTCCAAAAAAAATTTAATTACACCGAAGGAATTTTCAATATGAAATGGAGGATCTAAACTAAGGAATCAACAGTGTAAACAACTCAAATAGATATGGACTACCATTGTCTTCATTTGAATCATAAGAATTTGGTTCCTTTTCATTGGTCAGTTTGAATGTGTTTTACTTAGTGTATCTCCCCATAAATTTGGTCAACATGGCTTTCCGTGGATTTTCCAAGGAAATGTCACAGGCATGCCCATCATGTTGGAAAGTGTGTAGTATATGGTTGTGTATATGTTGTCATTTCTAGAAACACATACCTCTAGTAAGATATCTTGGTATGAAGATGTATTTTGGATGATCAGCTAAGTGAAAAATGCCAAAGTACATAGATATTTCATAGCATACAGTTGAACTGGTTTGGTTGGTGATCACAGTATACTCATATGGATGACATGTGAGTTTAGGCACATGATATATGAGATGTACTACAACTTTTGTTATGGTATCTAGAATTTTGGTTATGTCTTTTGAAAGTTACATGTTGGGGAAGTCGTGCGAGTACAGTAAACAATGAAAATAGGGCATATGATTGTACGCAACATTTGGAGACTTAACATAAGTTATTTTTTTGATCTAATTTTTGGTTTATGATAGGTCCTCACCTATCTTGGTGGATGAATGATCGCATGTTGTTTATCTTATTATGAGACACGCTTGGATACAGGTTTTGTAGTGAGACAACTGAGAAATAAAGTTGATCGGGTACACACATAGACACACACACACGTGTGTGTGTGTGTGTGTGTGTGTGTGTGTGTGTGTGTGTGTGTGTGTGTGTGTGTGTGTGTGTGTGTGTGTGTGTGTGTGTGTGTGTGTGTGTGTGTGTGTGTGTGTGTGTGTGTGTGAACCTTTTGGAATGTGAAGAAAAGGATGAGTATGATGGATGGATAATGGTAGAATAAGTGGAGATTCTGTGATTATTGTTGTGAGATTCAACTAGAATTGTTTTGGCATATTAGATGCTACTACAGTTCATTTTTGTTGTTTTAAAACTTCTCTTTTTAATCCGGATAGTGAGACCTTGTAGAGAAGTGAGCTTCATTGTATCACCCCTAACAGGGTTTATCCTTTAACAAGGATTTGTAATAAATTTAATATTCAGATCCTAATAGGGCTAGGTCTCCTAACAAGGATGTTATACTCTTAGTACATAATTTGTGGGTTCCATCCTGACCAGGGTTTTTTCTTTGGCCATGGTTTCCTCGAGAACAAATATGGTGTTATGAGTTATTTACTTTATGTTCTTCTCATTTCATTTATTACATGATTAAGTTTGAATTGTTTAAGTTTAATACAAAGTGTGGCAGTATTTGATTCACACCCCCCCCCCTCTCATTATTACTTAATCCTAACAATTGGTATCAGATCTTGTGGCCCTTGGAGAGAAAGCCTAACAACTTGAGGGAGATCCTGATGGATTCAAGCAGTTTGGAAGAAAACCTTGAAGTGGTACTTAAAGACCTAGATAAGGCTAATGTTGATAATGTGGAATTAAATTTCAAACTGATAAGATTTGAAGATTACATCAAGAAACTTAAAGAGAAGCTTGAAATCTCAAGGAACAAAAGGAAAGAATTTGTAGAGAAGATAAGGGAACTTGAAAATGATTCATCATATATGATTGAACAAATTAAGCAGGAAAAGGAAGAATTGAAACATGAATGTGAAATTACTACTTTACAGATATCCAAGGAAATTCAGCAAGAGAAAGATGAAAATACTAGACTTGAAGAGACCTTGAAAAATGAAAATGTACAGATGGGAAAAATGCAGCTTGAACTTGATGATGTCTGAATCAAGTATCAAGAGTTAGAAAAGTACAACTACATCATTAAAGGAGAACTTGTTGAGGCAAAGAATCATATTGAAAAAATTCATGTGAGTGCTAAAAAAATTGATGAGCAGATGGAGAGACAAAAACCTAAAGGTGATAAGACAGGAGTTGGATTCAATGAAGATGGATGTTCCAAATATCAAGAAGAGAAATCAAAAGACAAAGAAGAGCAAATACAAAATCAGAATGCAGAACATAGAGAACAGTTTAGACCCTTCAGGGGGAGATGCTTTGAATGCAACAAAATTGGTCACATGAAGAAAGATTCTAGCGGTAAGATCCCTTACAAATCCTTTTTCGATTATTGTTTCAATTGTTATACATATGGGCACAAAAAGGCAGAATGTAGAAAAATAGACCGATCATGGAATAAACAAGATTGTGTCATCCAACCAAGTGGAAACAACAATGCTACATCTACAAAGATCACATGTTTCAAATGCAACAATTTTGGGCACATTTCAAGAAACTGTAGATCGCAGGTTAATCAAAACAAACCAGTTGTTACATGTTTCAAATAAAACAATCAAGGACGCATAGAAAAATTTTACAGGTATAATGGATCTATCAACAATAGAAGACCACCTATAGTTATAAAGAAGAATATTGGTGATTTTGGCAAGAGCATGGTAGAATACATGGATGAGTTCAACCAATGTTTTGTAAAAGAAGGAAACAAGGACAGTGATAAGGTATGGAAAGTAAAGAATCAAAGTGAGTCTAAGGATCAGATAGAATCAGTAGATGCTATTGGATCTTCGCCTGATGTTATCATTGCCTCATCGGCATAAATGGCCAAGCATGGCCTAAGGGGGAGCTTTGGAGAAATAGAACAATAAATTATCCAGCCCCTTGTTTATAGAATGATTTGATGCAAGCTTTGGTACAGTTGTAGGGATGCATATAAAAACTACATTTGTGTTCGCATGATCCATAAAATCACATTGCTTGATCACCCAAAATTTGATGGTTAGTTGGAAAGAAATCATATTTATGAAGTACATTGAGATTTGTGTTTAAATGATACATTGAGAGATTTAAGTATAATTACTTAGTCATTTTTAGCACCATTTGAGCACTTGTGAATATTAGAGAGAAAAGTTTGAAGGAGTTCAAACAAAGTCAAGTGGTCGCGTGATTTACAAACCCTAGTTTGGTGTAAAAGGTATTTAGATTTGTTTGCGAGATTGATTCTCAATTTTAGTAGTTTGAAAACATGAATATACCTTAGATATTTGATGTAAAGGAAAGGACTAGGTACAAATTTAAGAAACACCCATTTAAATAAATGGAAGACAACCTCGAGGGTGCATTTTCACGAACCCCGCATGGTGTTTTGCATGTCGAGGACATAAGGACTTACATTCACTGAAAGTTAGAGACAATTGGAGATTCTGATATGCAGAAGGAAATAAATGACATGTTGAACAATGATGGTACATTCAAACCTACTTTCACAAAGCTAGAAAACCTAAATATCAAACATATAATAGAATTTCATGATTTTGATGAGCCATAATGGATCAAAATTTTCCTTAGCAGAATACATGATCAATTCTTCTAGATTAGAGACAATCTTGTCAAGATAACTAGAGAAATTATTCATTTGGTGGTTGGATTAGGCAACATAGGAAAAATACCTACTGTGGAGAAGAATATAAAGAAAGATGTAGAAGCCCTAATAAAGTCTAAATGGGACAAGCGATCCATGACCATCACAGACATAAAGAAGAAAGATATAAGATTGGTGGCCATGATTCTTTGTTACAAATTTCATTACAATAGTAGAATTAACTCAGTGACTGTAGGCATAATCATGATGGCTTATTGAATGGTTATGGAGAATGAGAAGATGATCTCAAAAAAATACTTAGAATGTAGCTATTAGAAAACTTGAGGCAGATCAAAAGAGATAAGTCTAAATTTTTAGGTTTCGATCATTGATATTACATCTTTTCTTCCACATTGTACATAAGTTTCCTGGCATGCATCCTCATGCATGGAATGAAGATGAACCTACAGCTGGTCAGATTAGCAGGTATTATAGAATGCAGGATAAGAATTGGGTTGATGGTGAATTATATGGTATGATCAAAGTCTTCAAAAGAGAGATGAAACAAAGAGTAAGGATATCTAAGCAGATAGTGGATAAGTATAAGTAATCTATATACTTCATGGTGGAAATAGATTGTACCTATTTAGAGGTAGTAGAACCTAGAGTGTAGTGGTGTAAACCCATGGGATATGAGGTAAACTATCAGATTACTATCTTTCATATTGAACATAACTTAGCATGTGAGAAGGATCCAAATATGGGGAACTTATGAAGAAATATCTCTAAAGGTTAGAGAAGAATTGACTAAGAGAGAAAGGAAGAGGAAAGTAGAGAATTTTGTTGATAAAGTTGCAGAAGGAGAAGGTATATCTAAGGAACAGATGGAAGATCTGAGAAAAAATTTCATAGATAAGTCTATTAGACAGGGGAGCATAGAACCTACACCCCTACCAATTTTGGAGAATTTTGAAGTGTCAGATTCACCTTTGTCCTTGGTCGTAGTACAAGATAAAACTCTTACACCTCCTAGGAGAACTTTTCAGAGATCTGCAACACTCAAGGTAGAAAAGAAGGATGAAGTAACACCTGTGAGGACAACTAGGTCCTCTAGGCCAAAAATGATGTCATCTGGATCAGGAATCAGAAAGAATTCCTTAGTTACTCCATCCAAGGATGAGTCTCCTACTAAGAAATAAAAGAAAGAAGAGAAAGTAGAGGAGAATAAAATAGAGAAAGCTACTAAACTAACTCACCAAGAGTTTGAGAAAGCACCTGAAAGATATTTGTGGAAACCTGACTTAAGTATGTTAGAGAAAAAGAATAGTAAAGTAAGGGAAGATTAATCAAATTCCAAAGTCCTATGATAGATATGAGGAGAAGAAAAGACCTAAGATGGAGGATATTTTGATAGAGCACATGTCGGTCTTCAAGAAAATCCTAATTGAACTTGAAGGTTGTATCCCTAAGGATTTGTTTGACATACTGGAAGTAATTAGGAAGAAGAGAGCCTTAATAGAGGATGATAAAATTTGTATTCAGACTATAGAGCACATGTACCTTGTTATCTCTTTTAAAGAGATAGATAGGATCTTGAAGAAGGTCAAGCCCTTTCTAAGAATAAATAATGGACTCATCAAAATCATGGCAAGGAGGTATGATGAGATAGACAAACAAACTCAAAAGACAATAGACAAGGTATTGTTTGATGGAGGACCATAACCACTAAAGTCAACCCCTATGGAAGAAAAGCCTAAGGACATTGGGATTGGGGAATCATCAGTCTTTTGAAGTTGTAAAAGATAAATGTAAAGAAGATGAAGGAAATGATCATTTCTTTAGCACTATGTAGCAACCTGAATTTTTCATTGAAGGAGTTGGGATTACCTTGGATGCAACCTTAAAAGAAAAGGACACCTTTGAGAAGACCACTCTTGAGGCCTTGCAAGTTGATGAGAAATTATCAGACCAGATTGAGGAGCAGAACAAGGTAACTGATAAGGTCACAGAATCAGTAAAGGATAGTACTGAGGGAAATAAAATTGAACTGAAGGAGGTTAAGGTTGAATTAATTGAGACTACATTGGGAAATAAGATAGAGGATCACATAAAATTCCTTGAGAATATTTCTCTTTCACGTCCCAACAAACCATTATTGGCAAGTGAAAGTGGGAAGAAACCTCTAGAAACTAACGTGGATGAGATGGATGAAGATCAACTAATAGAGTTGTCATTGGTAGCCTTTTCCAAGGCTAAAAAGAGATCAAAATAGAAGTCTGAGATAAAGATAAGGTATTAGAGAGGGCAGTTGACAAAGTAAATAAACTCCTACCCTTTCCTTTCATGTTTTTAAGGAAATGATACTGCAGATAACTTGAACAAATTCTTGGATGACTTTGATATCCATTTCACAGCCTTGGACAAGGTCACAACAGAAAAAGTAGAGAAATATTATATGCAGAAGAAGTTGATAGAGGTGTGCAAATCAATCACCTGGGATACAGATGTTTTGTAGATAAATATATAGGAGATCAAAGCCTATATCAGTCATGGAAACAAGGTATATAGTCATTATGTTGATCCTTTTAGACATGTACATAACATTGTGGATATCATACATAAAGATGAAGAGTTGCTAGATAAGTTGGTGAAGGATTGTGAGTTATCTATACAGTCTCTCATAGATTTTGATAAGGAAGTGTCTAGGATTATAGACAAAATAAGTGCACTTAAGGTAGGGAAAGAAAGAGTACAGAAAAGATTCTCTGAGTTGAGGATTCTAATCACTCCTAAACTCTATATTCTGGAAAAGGGTTTAGAAGACCTAGAATTGGACAAGAAGTCATATTCTGGACTTGCTGCTACAGATTTACAAGATGCAGAGAACTCATCCTGTGCATTAAGTGGATTTATTCAAGTAACCCATACATTGAAGAAGTCATGTGAGACATAATTATAGAACTTGAAGACAAATTTCCAAGACATATTACACATGGTCTGACTTCATAATGAGAGTAGTACAATTTTTGTTTGTATATTTCTTTTTCAGATTACCTTTGCCATTGATGTCAAAGGGGGATTGATAAGGTGAAAAGTTATATGTATAAATTTGTATAGGTAGTAATAAGGGAATATGTACTTAGGGGGAGTGTGGTTTTTGTTTGGCATTGAACACTTAGTCATTTTTCACTAAGTGTTTCCATCAATGCCAGAGGGGGAGATTTTTGGCAAGTGTGCAGTATATGGTTGTCTATATGTTTTCATTTCTAGAAACACATACCTCTGGTAAGATCTCTTGGTATGAAGATGTATTTTGGATTATTAGCTAAGTGTAAAATGCTAAAGTATAGAGACATTTCACAGCATACAGTTTAACTATTTTGGTTGGTGAGCATAATATACTCATCTAGATGGCATGCGAGCTTAGGCACATGATATATTGGATGTAATACATATTTTTTTATGGTCTCTATTAGGAATAATAGTCCACAAGACAACTGAGAGGGGGGTTGAATCAGTTGTGCAATAGATTATTAAACTTTAAACTTTATGAACCAAAACATCAAAAGTAAATAACATAGTAACTGCCAACACCATAACACAATGTTTTTTGTCGAGGAAACCCTATTAAAGGTAAAAACCCCATGGGAATTAACACCCACAAAATAATGTACTAAGAGTATATTATCCCTGTTACAAGATATTATCCTTGTTAGGAGCTTGTTATTACATTACAGTACACAGTCCCTATTAGGAGACAGACCATGTTAGGAGTCAATGAAAGTAGTAAGCTAACTACCAAGGCTCACTACCCAAATAAGGTTAAATCCACCCTCAAGGATTCACAATCTGCATCAAGTGTATACATCAAATACACGATCCAGTGAACTGTCTGATAGCAACTGTCTTTGCTTGGTCAGTTCCAATGAAGTACCAACTCTACTCTCTATCCAGCAGTCAAGCTTTGCAGCTTCATAAATCTCTTCTCTTTTCTTTCTCTACCACACTTTTCACAAATGAAAAGATCACTCATATATACCCTCTTACAATAACCCATTAGGTCGGTCAGTTAAGCTTTCCTAATACACAATTAACTAGGTTGGCTAATTAAGGCTTCCCATCATACAAATAATTACATAAGCCCTTGCTAAGATACACATGGTACCTATAACAAGTATACAATATTTACAATTCATTACAAATACTTCTAGATCTGCAATCCATGCTCACAATTAATTTCCACATGTTACAAGTCTGATGTCGGCTAGGAAATAAGTCTTCTCCAGAACACACACCATAGCTAACATCATTAGTACCCAAACAGAAATTGAAATCAACCCATTTAAAAATCATATGTTGGCTCTCCATTAGTAAGCTTGCAATTTCTAAAACATCTTCCTCAGCAAGATATACCCGAAACACAAAGACCTTCTCTGTCCAAAATCATAGTCACAGTCTAGAAAAATAGTCTTTACTAAAACAGTTGTAACATCCATGATATGAAACATAAAGTCAAGCGGTCTTAGATGTAAGGTCAAAACTCAGTCTTCTACTTAAATCCAACTTCGCTCATTCTAGTTCATCCGTACAGTGTATGTACATGCTTTCCAGTCAAGTAACTAATCTGTCTTTTTTCACAAAAATATATGTTGACATCAGTGACAAAACATGAGTATCAACAACATGATTAGTACCAAAAAATGATATCATCCAACAATCTCCCCCTTTGGCATTGATGGAAACATATGGGAAAATCCATATGCATCA
>MU224236.1:1269811-1303775 GCA_018584345.1 Thuja plicata
TAATACATTGTCAGTGTTAGTCTTTCCATCCAAAGAAATAGATCCAACTCCAATAATAATTTTAGGAGTATTGTCACCAAATCTGACAACACCACCATCATGTTTCTTCAAACTCACAAACTTATTCTTATATCTAGTCATATGGTGTGAACATCCATTGTCTATAACCCATTCACGTTTCTTTTCAACTCGGGATACTAGGGATTTTTCATCATGCATAGGTGCATCATCTTTAATAGAAATGAATCCAATCCCATTAAAGTTATCATCCTCATCATCAGATATTCCCTCACTAGCATAATAACATTCCTTATCTTTTGAGAACTTAGACTTGAAAAACTTAGGTTTGTGCTTTGGAATTCTTGTAAGACATCTAGGTGCAAAATGACCAATCTTATTACATGAAAAACATTTCAAAGGTAATTTTCCTTCAAATTTTCCCTTACCTCTATTTTCTCTTCTAGCAATCAGTGCCACAATTTCATCTAGCTTTCTTTCTTCTTCTTGTATTTGTTCCCATTCATAAGCATAAGCTCCAAGTTCTTCTCTTAGATCACTACTTCTTGCATTTCCAGATAAGGTCTTCTTGTTCTTGTGCACAGTTGCCTTGAATGTTGACTCTACCCTAGGTAAAGTGTCTCCCAATTTTGCAGCCTCGAATGTAGTAATCTTTCCAATCAGCATCTCTCTGGTGAAGTTCGGTGTCAAAGGTATGATCTCCTCTATAGCCTATACTTTTGGTTCAATATGCAAGTGTCAAAGATCTGAGAATCTTTTCAATTAATTCTTCCTCATTGTAAGTACCTCCAAAGTTCCTAATACCAGTAACTACCTCAATAATTCTTTGTGCATATGCTCTGACATTCTCATCTTCTCTCATCTTCAGTGATTCCATCTTTGTTTTCCAGTTCTGCAACTTCGCTTGTTTTGTAAATTTTTCTCCAACATACAATGCTTCCAGTCTTGTCCAGATCTCATGTGCAGAGTCCAAGTCTTTCACTTCAGTGAATTCTCCTTCAGATAGGGTGCTGATCAGAGATTCCCTTGCAACCATATTGTAGGAAAATAGTTTCTTTTCATCTTCAGTAGCCTTTTCTAGCTCATCTTCAATCTCTATTGCTACATTCTTCTTTGTGATCATCCAGTACTCAATTCCTAGACATAGAAAATGTGTTCTCATCTTGTTCTGCCAACTGTCAAAGTTTTCAAGATCAAACTTTGGACTATCCTTCCTATAGTAAGTCATCTTCAGGATCACCTAAAGTTGTTAAACTTTCTCTCTGAGGACCAGTAGCTCTGATACCAATTTTTAGGAATAACAGTCCACAAGACAACTGAGAGGGGGGGGTGAATCAGTTGTGCAATAGATTATTAAACTTTAAACTTTATGAACCAAAACATCAAAATTAAATAACACAGTAACTACCAACACCATAACACAATGTTTTTTGTCGAGGAAAACCTATTAAAGGTAAAACCCTGGTGGGAATTAACACCCACAAAATAATGTATTGAGAGTATAGTATCCCTGTTAAAAGATATTAGCCATGTTAGGAGCTTGTTATTACATTACAGTACACAGTCCATGTTAGGAGATAGACCCTATTAGGAGTCAATGAAAGTAGTAGGCTCACTACCCAAAGAAGGTTAAAGCCACCCTCAAGGATTCACAATTTGCATCAAGTGTATATAGAAAATACACGATCTAGTGAACTGGCTGATAGCAAGTGTCTTTGCTTGGTCATTTCCAATGAAGTACCAACTCTGCTCTCTATCCAGTAGTCAAGATTTTCAGCTTCATAAATCTCTACTCTTTTCTTTCTCTGCCACACTTTTCACAAATGAAAAGATCAATCATATATACCCTATTACAATAACCCATTAGGTCAGCCAGTTAAGCTTTCCCAATACACAATTAACTAGGTCGTCCAATTAAGGCTTCCCATCATACAAATAATTACATAAGCCCTTGCTAAGATACACACGGTACCTATAACAAGTATACAATATTTACAATTCATTACAAATACTTCCAGATCCACAATCCATGCTTAGAATTAATTTCCACATGTTATAAGTTTGAAGTCGGCCAGGAAATAAGTCTTCTCCAGAACACACGCCACAGCTGACATCATTAGGACCCAAACAAAAATAAAACTCAACCCATTTCACAATCATATGTTAGCTCTCCATCAATAAGCTTGCAAGTTCTGAAACATCTTCCTCAGCAAGATATGCCTGAAACACAGAGACCTTCTCTATCCAAAAGCACAGTCACGGTTCAGAAAAATAGTCTTTACTAAAATAGTTGTAACATCCATGATATGAAACATAAATTCAAGAAGCCTTATATGTAAGGTCAAAACTCAGTCTTCTACTTAAATCCAACTTTGCTCATTCTGGTTCATCCGTACACGCCTTCTAGTCAAGTAACTAGTATGTCTTCTTTCACAGAAATATATGTTCACATCAGTGAAAAAACATGAGTATCAACAACATGATTAGTACCAAAAACTGATATCATCCAACAGTCTCTAGAATTTTGGTTATGTCTAGTGAAATTTACAAGTTGGCAAAGTCATGTGAGTATAGTAAACAGTGAAAACATGTCATATGATTGGGCGTGACATTTGGAGACTTAACATAAGTTATTTTGTTGATCTAATTTTTGGTTTATGATAGGTCCTCACCTACCTTGGTTGATGAATGGTCACATTTTGTTTATATTATTATGGTACAAGCTTGGCTACATGTTTTGTAGTGATCCGACTGAGAAATAAAGTTGATCGGGTATATATGTGTGAACCTTTTGGGATGCGAAGAAAATGATGAGTATGATAGATGGATAATGGAAGAATAAGTGGAGATTTTGTGATTATTGTTTTGAGATTAAAAATGAATTGTTTTTGGCATATTAGATGCAACTACATTCCATTTTTTATATTGTAAAACTTCTCTTTGTAATCTAGATAGTGAGTCCTTATAGAGCAATGAGCTTCATTGTATCACCCCTAATAGGGTTTATCCTTTAACAGGGATTTGTACTAAATGTAATATTTATCTCCTAATAGGGATAGGTTTCCTAATAGGGACATTATACTCTTAGTACATAATTTGTGGTTTCCATCCCCACCGGAGTTTTCCCTTTAGCCAGGGTTTCCTCAAGAACAGATATGGTGTTATGAGTTATTTACTTTATGTTCTTCTCATTTTAGTTTTTGCATGGTTAAGTTTGAATCATTTAAGTTTAACAAAAAGTGTTGCAAGACTGATTCACCCCCCCCCCTCTCAACATTTCTTAATCACTCAAGTTCTATCCATGCTATCTTCAATCATCATTTGTCACATCTCTATTTGATGCTTGAGATGATGAAGTGAAACCACTGTAAATATTAATTTGAGGGAAAATCAAACAAGGTCATGTAGTTAGCAGTAAAATTAGGGGATAAAATCCTTACATCGATTATATGTCAAATGAAAAATTGAAATAACTGTGGAATCATTTCCAAAAGTGGCAAAAATAATTTAAATATCAAACCCTCAATATATTTTAAATAAATTTTAATGTTTAATGGGACCCTTCATAATTTTTCATCAAACAAGAATATTATCAACTCTAATGTTTCCAAGATTTATTTTCTAAATTCTCTCTCCAGCACCCTAGCACACTAAGGAAAATTCATGGAGATAGTAACTGTGCAAGGGTGCGTCAATTAAAATAGCCCACATGTCCAGGCATTCTGTTGTCGCGGGTAATAGAGGGGACTTCTATTAGATGCCATAGTTTTAGTTGCTTTGGTAGATATGTTTGATAAATGTGGAAACAAACTATATGCATGAATCAACATTATCAGATTTCCACAATCCATTTAAATCAATTTTAATTAATCAAATCCAGAAACAAAAAATTGATTTATATGCATGAAATTCATTTGACTAAATCATCAAAGAAATTAGTAGATTATAATTAATTTTTATATTTTATATAATGTAAGTATTAAATATGTTTTATACATCATGCATTTAATCGTATCTAATTAATTAATTCAGTTGTAAGGAAAAAAATGGCTCTGCTTTCAAACTTAGATATACACGCGAACAAACAATTTGAATTCTACTGCAAAACCAAATATGAAATCTATTCTACCACATGAGGGTTTCCCTTATCATAAAATTGATTAGCATTAATAAATTCTGAGAATAAGAATAAGGTTCTTCACATTACTGATCATTATTCATGTTTTCCTGTGAAAAAATTTGGGCTCTCTGCTATCCCGGATCGATCGAGGGTTCCAAGTATCCCTCCACTTAGAAGAATAATTATCAGCCAAAAGAGTGGCACAAGGGCTCTACATCTAGTGTTATATTATTTAGGTGTGAAGGGGATCAATGGAACCCTAGAACGATCATTGACAAGGCAAATTTGGTGGATGAAAACAATGATGACTGGCATCTGGTAAGAAGGCACAGAGAAAAGTGAGCTCTTGATAATAATATAGTGATGGGTGCTAAAGGGAAATCTGACCTTGGAAGGGATGTGGTTAGAAGAAGGCAAGATAAAAGGTCACAAAATTTTCAAGCTAAGACAAATTCTCAAAATAGAGGAGGACTTGTTGGGAATAGTAGGGCAAATCCTAGCACTTCAAAAATGTTAAATCATGTCTCTAGATTATACTAGGAAGCATTAGGGTCAAATTATGGTGCCACTACCCTTCCTATGAAATCACTCTTGGAAGATGGTCATAATGGTACAAATTACAAAGATATTTTTTATTTCAAGATCAACAAGAATAAATTGGTTCGAGAATCAATGCACAAGAAACCTGAGAAATCTACAACTACTTTGTGTATATGCCATAATACTTCACGAACTTTACCCCAGACAGAGATAGAAAGGCCTAACAAGTAAATAAGTTTAAACCCTAACAAACCCCTGCAACTAGCAGCCAATGTAATTCGTCGAGGACATATCAAAAGAGATAGCACAATTGTAGCCTTGATAAATAGTGTTTACACAGAGGGTATATGGGATCACTGCATAAATCATGGCTTATTTAAGAAATGGAGTGGCTCGGGCACCTCAATGGAAAACATTGTTGGTTGGATGAAGGATTCCTTTAGGGAATAGGTAAGTATAACAACCCTAACTGAGAATTTCCTTTCTTTATATTGTAAATATATTGCATTTAAAAATAAATTTTTGAATGATAAATTGATTTTTTATGAGGGATTTAATATCAAATTCCTAAACGGGAAGCCTAATTTTGACCCTAATAATTTTAAATCAATCATTGCACCTCAATGGGTAGTAATCCCTAATCTACCCATTGAATTACTTCATAGTAAAATATTAAGGAAAATAGGTTACTTGATGGGAGGGGTTGTGGGTATCGAAGAAACATACCTTAATTCCTCTTTGGTTAAAATCTTAGATAATGTGGAACTCAATGCTCAAACCATTAAACTCATTATGAATCAATCCATTTATACTCTTAAACCAAAAATTTGCAATGGATATATACATAATATTGTCATTTTTGGGTAAGTCAATATTTCGCAACCACATATGAAAGAATTTTATGACTGCACATCTAGGACAACCGACCTTCAATTGAGATACCCCCTGGATATTTTTATTACTTTCAAGAAAGAACAGGGTGGATTTATAATTGAGAGAAATACATATTTTCTAAAACAAACTAATAACAATACCCAGATACATACATAATCTATCCCATTAAAATACAGGGGCATAAATAGACTCTTGCAACCACCTGTAACTCCGTTTTTAGCGCCACTAATAGATTTTCATGTGGAGGAAGGAGAAATAATTGAGGAAAGAAATAAGGAGATGGAGGAGTCACAAACATTAACTAGATCATAATATTATTCATTTATTGGACATGGATATCTTGAATGGTAAGAAAGAGTTTTGGACGAAGTCAAACTTAGAAATGTTTGATAAAAAAGAGATAATGAAGGAAGCAGGAATAAGTGAAATCAACATTGATGAAGAGATGGTAAATCTTAGCAAGAAGGTATTAGAAACTGTTGTGGGGAAAATAGTGGAGTACATGGATATGGAGAAAAATAAGAAGGATATTATGTTGGTTTCCCCCATATCTTATAATAATGAAACAAGTCTAGAAGAAAAATCTCCATTAGAAGTAGAAAAGAATATTTATCTAGCTCAAGATGAGACTGCTAGAAAAATGGAAATGGATATGGAAGTATTAGGTAATCTGATGGGGGAAATCATAGCGGTACATGATGAAGTCGGAGAGGAATTGATTTGTTGGAATAATTTGAATAAGAAAAATAATATCAATGGAAGGTTATTTTCCAATATAACCTTCCACTAGTACTGGTTAAATTTAGTTAGACTCCTCTAGAGCTAGAGGTTGTGTATAAAAGTGTAGGAATAAATCAAAAAATTTATGAAGATGCATTCAAGTAAGAGTATGGGGGAGATTACTTTGAACAATTGGAAGAGAAATACACTCGGTTATTTAATGAGGAAAAATTCAATACAATGCATGACGGATAGAGGTAGAAAAAGATCAGCGCTTGAGACAAAAGTCTATGGAGGATAAAGATGAAGATTTGGCAATGCAGATAGAGAGAATAACTATTCAATAATTTAAAGAAAAACTAACATGGAAGATTTGGAAGAGGAAGGGGAAAGGTTGGAGAAGGATCAGTCATGTAAACATGTCATAGGTGAGGCATGTAACAATGAAGGAAGACTAGTAATTGCATCAACGATGAAAGGAATGGACAACCCAAATTGTGGTAAATTGCAAAAAAAGAGAGGGAGGAAATCTCTTTTGGAATTAAGGAACAAGGATGGGAAAGCAGAGAGCCAGGAAAATCTAACTACACTATTTCATGTAGGGAAGGGGAAGTTCCTTCCCAATGAGAAATGAATCTCACCACGTGGAATGTTAGGGGCTTAAATGCCCCTAAAAAAAATGCTTTCGTAAAGCATATTTTAAACACATTAGAATCTAAAATTATTCTAATACAAGAAACCAAATTAATCAAAGAAGAAATGAACAGATTTAATAAGAAAATAGGAATATGGAAGATAGGGAGTATTGATGTAGAAAATATGTCTGGAGGATTAGCTATGTTGTGGGACCCTAGGAAAGTAAAAATAGATGTTGATGTAAGGAGACCCAATTGGATGGGAGGTGTGGTTCCGAGTGTTAATATTCCCTTAAATTTTTTTCTAATTAATGTGTATTGCTCAATCAGTGCTAATGAAAAAAAGAGTTATGCAAAGAAATTGAAACATTCTATAAATTGGACAAGAACATAAATTACATTTCCAGTGGTGATTTCAAAGAAATCATGGACATTAGTGAGAAACAAGGAGGTATCTAGTGAGAGGAACAAACTTTAAAGGACTTTAGAGAGTGGATTATTAGTAACAATATAATAGACATTAAAACAAACAATGGCATGTTCACTTGGAATAATAGACGAGCAAATTTCTGCTATATTACAGAAAGACTAGACATGTTTATGTTTTTGGGAGATTTTAGTACTTTCAATAGTAATTTGTCAACCTCCATCCTTACCTTTTCTGGGTGAGGCCATATTCCGGTTAGATTAGATATTGTAGAAGAAAGTAGACCATCAAGGAACCCTTTCAAATTTGAAAATATGTGGTATCAAGATAAGAACTTTTTAGGCTTATTAGAAGAATGGGAATGAAGAAAAGTTTGAAGGGTCTAAAATGTTCTATTTTGTTTCAAAAATGAAGGTCCTAAAACTGAAAATTCTTAACTAGAAAAAAACTCATTTTAAAAATATCTTTACTAAGAAAATTGAGGTGGAAAATAATATTCAAGGATTAAATGAAGAAGTCATCAAAGTAGGGATGGACAATGTTAAATATATGAAAGAAAATGAATTACTTCAGCAATATGAGGATCTGTTAACTAAAGAGGATATCTATTGGAAACAAAAATCTAGGGAAACTTGGTTATCTAAAGGTCATCAAAACACCAAATTCTTCCACAACAATACAAAGGCGAAGATAAATATAAATAGGATCCTAAGTATTAAGAATGTGAGGGGGGAAATTATATAGATAACCCTCAAGATCTAGCTAAATAATTTATTAACTTTTATCAAGATACTCTAAATAATAGGGAATTATCTAATCTAAGTGCCTAACAACAACTATTAATCAACATTCCTAAATCAATCTCTGATGAAGATCATAAGTATCTTAATAGCACCTTTTTCTAGAGAGGAAATAAAAGCAACTCTCTTCCAATTACATCCTGATAAAGCTCCTAGGTCGAATGACTTCCAGGAAGGTTTCTTTCAAAAATGCTAGCATTTTCTAGGAAATGGGCTATATGAGGCAATTGAGAACACTAGGAAATTAGGGAGGTTACTCCAAGAAATTAATAATACATTTATAACCTTAATTCCTAAAATATCACATTCAGAGGATTTGGGTGACTTCAATCCCATGGCTTTGTGTTACACTATATATACAATCCTCTCTACAACCTTAGCTAACATATTAAAGAATTTTTTACCAGAAATCATCTCTGAAGAACAAATAGGATTTGTCCCAGGAAGGTCAATCTTTGATGGTATCATCATAGCACAATAAATTATTCATTCAGTATAACAGAATAAAGAACCAAGTATGTTAATAAAATTAGATATTCAAAAGGCGTATAATAAATTTGACTAGCGATTTTTATGTAAATGCCTAGAAGCATTAGGATTCTCAGAACAATGGATACATCTAATATTTAATTGCATATCCTCTCCCAAAATATCTCTACTACTCAATGGTACTCCTAAAGGTTTCTTTGAAATATCTAGGGGTCTAAGACAAGGGGACCATATATCCCCTTTCCTTTTTATAATTATGGCTGAAGCTTTTGGTAGGTCGATTACGAAAGCAAATCAGTAGGAGTTAAGAACAAGTATTAAAGTCACAGAAGGGGTACCTAATATAAGACATAAAAAAATTTCTAAGGATAGAATATTGCATGGTAAAGGTGTAAAATATGAAGCTAAAAATTATAAATAGATTTTAAATATGTATATGAGATCATCAGGACAGAGGGTCAATGCCAATATATCTAAGATCTTCTTTCTTAATACTGATCCCATATTGGAAAGTGAAATTTTTCATATATTAGGTTTTAAGAGAGGTGTATTTCCTTGTAAATATCTAGGTATGCCATTGGATAAAGGCACTAGAACTAATAAATTATGGGATCCACTGAATAAAACTATGGAGAAAATAATAGATAAATAGAAAAGTAAATGGCTCTCAAATGTTGGGAGAACAACAATGATCAAATCAGTTCTTTCAGCAACCCCCACTTACCAAATGTACTGCCTTCCCCTTACACAGGGAACCAAAGAAAATCTAGGAAAAAAGATGAGGAACTTATTTTGGAAAGGTACCTTTGATAATAATAAGATGGTATTAATTAAATGGGATAATTTATGTGAACCTACCAAACATGGAGGACTTGGTATTAAAAACTTAGAATGGAAAAATTTGGCATTAGGGGCGAAATTAGTCTGGAAAATATATCAAGAACCTAATAGTAAATGTGTAAGAATTATATCAAATAAATATCTCCAATATAATAACCCCACAAGAATTTTTAGAATTATCAATCCTCCCAAAGGTTCTAGAGTCTGGAATTTTATCCTAAATTGCAAAGAGATTATTAGAGAAAAACTCTCTTGGGATATTGGTATTGGTGAATCTACCCTTTTCTAGGAAGACTCCTAGGGTGGATATGTTATATTAGAGGGTAGTGTAACCCCTAGAATTAAAGAAATTTTATCTTCTCAGTGGAGGAGATATGTCAAATATTATATAGATATCCCTTTAAGAGAAGACAATCTCGGGTGGAATTGGAAATCCCTAGAAGAAATCCCTCTAACAAGAGAAGAGAAAGCGTAATCAAGTAATATTCTTAAGTCTAAGAAAATTATAATTAAAAGAAGAACAAATAAATTAATTTGGACAGGATCTAATTCAAGATCTTATAAGGTTAAAGATGGTTACAACTCTTTAATCAAGGCTCAACAATGCCAAGAATCAAATCTTCCCTTCAATCCATGTTGGGATAAGGTATGTCTTCCAAAAGGATATTTTTATGGGTCGCTTCACAATACATTATCTTAATGGCTGAATGGTTCTAGAAAATAGGTTTTGAAGGCCCCTCTAGGTGTGTACTATGTGAGCAATAGGAAGAGACAGATGATCATATATTGTTAAATTTCCGTTATGCTTCAAAATGTTGGCAATGGTTATGTAGGAAGCTATTGTGGCAATCAACCTTTTCCAATACCTTAGTGGATCAGTTAAGGGCATGGCCTAACATACAAAAAAAAATTATATCATCATATATGGAAGATAACCCCTTCTATTCTTATTTGGGAACTATGAAAATAGTGAAATAGAAGAATCTTTTAGGATAAAAAAAAGAGTAGAAAATATCTAGAAAAGAAAATTGAAGCATGTATTATGGAAACAGTAAATAATAGAATGAGAAACATGAATCATGTAGAAGGTATACTCTCTCATTGGGATAGTTTTGTCAGAAATGAATGGTTTGGGTTAATTATTCCTCCTCAAAATAGGAAGGGTGGAAAGGACAGTAAGAAAGCAAGAGATACTTGCACATGGAGCGCCCCACAATATGGATGGTATAAACTAAATTTTGATGGTGCGTTGCACGGTAATCTAGGTATAGTTGGTATTGGTTGTGCAATTCACAATTGGGAGGGCAACTTATGCACGATAGACTGACTAAACCAATTGGGGAGACCACTAATAATATCGGTGATATAGAAGCCTTAGTGGAGGGTCTACTCCTTTGCAAGAACTTAGGGATTCAACAATTGGCTATTGAAGGATATTCACAAATAATTATTAATGGGCTTTGAACCAGAGTTACTCCAAATTGGAAACTAAATATCAGACTTGAAAGAGCTTTAGGTCTCCTAAATTACTTTACTAATACCAAGATAAATCATAGATATAGAGAAGGCAATAAAGTGGCTAATGAATTAGCTAATATAGGGGTAGATAGCATATTTATATACAGTATATGACTCACGACTCATATAGGTAGAAGTCATATATTCTCACTAAGTTAAATCTATATTTCTATTTGAATATTTATAAATTCAAATATATATTGCCTCTTTATAGACCTAGCCTCCAAATTTAAAGGCTATAGCCCTTGTAAACCCTATTGATAAGTTAGCATTTTTGGGGTTGAGATTGGCAGAGTGTGTCCCTTATTAATATACGATATTAGACTTTTCTTACCTCTTTAGGAGATCCTAGTCTTTAGCTCTCTTTTTTTCCTTTTTCTACCTCATATTCCATGATCTTCTCATCGTTATTTGTTACCCCTAATGATTAAATGGTATCATTGCACATTCACCCCTTGGTTTTGGATTTTTTTCATGATTTTCTCCTTATTAATTGCTCGTCATGATTAATGAATCTTTGAGTACTTTCCATAAAAATCAAGAAGCATCCCCTAGCCTTTAAACTTACTTTTCGAAGATATGTCATCGAGCTGAGTAAGTAATTGTTTGTAGTGAGAAGGTAATATTTCTTGGCTTCCTAAACAAGATGGAAATGAATGTTCATGTGTTTCATCTTTCTCAAGACATGTAAATGTCATTCAAAGGAGATATTAAGCCAGAGAGATGGAAGATAACGCTTAAGCATTTGGAAGATATGGCTAGGAGGTTGATGGAGGTTGTTTTAGGTGAGAAGTATTTCAATTATGAATTCACATATAGGAGAAATGGCGAGATAGTAGGAGCCTTTATATCTTGTATGATATGGGAAAGAATTTCTAAACATGACATAGTTGCTCTTTGTAATGTTGTATTTGTTAAAGAGATTGTGGGGGGTTTGGAGAATGTTGTTTATAGCATTAACAAAAAACTTGAGATCCCTTTCCCAGAAGAATATATGACAACCCCGTTTGGTAGTCTTGAAAATGCTAATAATATACCTAGGAGGCCTAGTTTGGTTTTCAAAGAAAGAGAGGTCCTTAATAATATTTGGGATGAAATCGAGCAGAACATAAATTTCTTGTTGAAATGGCTTCGTATTGTACCCACCAATGATACATACTAGCTTTATAACTACCTCCAAGCCGAAGGCTATGATGTCCCTACTTCTTTTATCATAGCTGACCTCGACCAGATTCATATAATTCCTACCATGATAATACTAAAAAAAACATGGAAGTCAGCACACGTAATCAAATGAAATGTTAAATAGTTGTCTACAAGGTGAATACGAATAACACTAGACAAGAATATAATTAGCATGTTACATAAAAATGACAAATTTAATCCAAATGGTGAGCAAGGGTCCTTAAACTTTAATAACTATAAAAACATGAATAAATAGCTAATTCAAAATGGCTTGTATATGGGTAGACGCAGGTCAAGCACTCAAAATGTGGTGCATTTGAAAGGATTAATACATAGTTCCAACTGTCAACGCAACCAAGGAAGAAGGTGCGCGACATTTAGGCAATAATGTAGACAAAAGAACTCATGATGCATATACACCAAAAATGATACAACAACTACACATTTGATAGGGTAAAAGAATTCTATGCATAGCTAGATTATTATAAATTTATTAAGCATCAAGAAAAGAAGAGATTAGAATCCAAATCCATACCTCAAAGAAATCCACAATTGAATGAAATACAGACAGTATATAGAGTTCCAAAGATAAATTTCCAAACTCCCATGTTTTCCCCAAATTTTATCTCCACGAAATTCACCACCAAAATTCACCAAAACTAGGGTTCAGTCATAGAAGGTAGCATAGAGATGCCCGATATCAAGTGAAAAACTATTATATTTAAATCCTCTAACAAGGTCACACCTAATAGTGTGTTTGTAACCTTTAACAGGGTTGGCTCTTCACCGAGCTCACTTCAGAAGAGTGAAAATTTTGGGTTACAGGTCCCAAGTGGTTTTTCCCTTAACAGGGTTTCCACATTAAAAATTCATGTGTCAATGTGTTTATGAGTCATTACTTCAGTGTTTTGCATTACACATAACTAATCTGGATTGATCGGTATACACTAAGTGATTTACTGCTTTTCGATAAATGAAAGACTGCTAATCGGTAAACATTAAGAATAAGGTTTAACAGTGAACTCCAAGCAGTGGTTATTTGATAATTTTATATGATGGCATACATCTTATAGGACTGAAGATAACTGGAGGCTTAATATTGTGGTACTAAGTTTTTGGGTTAATTTATTGGAATATTTTTTAGGCCACTGATTCACCCCCCCCCCCCCCCCCCCCCCCTAGTTATTCTAAAAATTGGTATCAGAGCTTGTGTGCTTAGAAAGGGAGTTTAACATCTCAAGCAAAAGATCACAAGATAAACAAGGGAGATGTGTCCAAGTTGAATAAAGACAACTTTGCATCATGGAAAAGCAAAATAAGACTCCACCTATCAGGTATTGGTAATGATGTTACTCAACACTTGTATACTGAATATGTGTTGCCTACAAGACCTCACACTCTTGATCAATTGAGAGAAAAGCATGAGCATAATTGCATGATGATAGATCTTGCTTCCTCACTCTCTGATGATGAGTTTGAAGATGTCAAAACCTACACCTCTGCAAAGCAAATGTGGGATAAATTGAAGCTGGTACATGGAGGAGATGCTAATGTACTAAGAGCCAAGGAAGAAAGCCTAAGAGGGACGTTTGATGACCTAAGAATGAAAAGAGAAAATATCACTCAGTATAGTTGCAGAATCAAAGAGGTAGCCAATGCTATCTGAGGAGTTAGAGGTGTACTTGAAGAAGAGACGGTGGTAAGTAAAATCCTAATAACCTTACTACTTGTATATGCTATTAGAGTATCTTCTATACAAGAAATAAGAGTAGTTGCAAACAATATTGTTACTCTAGATAGTCTGATTGGTAGATTGATTTCATTTGAGATGAATAACTTTGATAATAGTGTCTTACCATCTATAGAATCTGCATTCAAATCTTCTTTGAAAATAAGTAAGTCAAGTCATAGACACACGATTAGAAATGATAGTAAAAGTGATAATGAGGATCAAGGACTTGATGAGATTGAAACACTAATGACAAGAAGATTGCAGAGAGGCAAAGGTAGATACAAAGGTAAATTACCACTTGTATGTTTTAATTGTAAAGAGGTTGGACAATTTGTTGCAAGATGTCCTAACAGAAGTAATGACAGAACATATGAAAATAAGTTTGACCGAGGTGATAACAGAGATTACCAAAGAAACCAATAATCTGAAAGAAGAGATACCCGAGACTACAAGGACAAAGGGAAGAAATCTTGTTATCTAGCTGAGAACAAAGCAGATGATATTGACACCGAATCTGAAGAAGACATTGAGATGGTATTTGTAGCCATGAAGGATGATTCAGACAAAGAAGAAGAAAGGTATGTAGAGATTGCACTCATATCTAAGGTTAGTAAGAATGATGTCTAGATTATAGATAGTGGCTGCACTCACCACATGACTGGTGATAAACAAAATTTTCAAACTTTTGAATACTATAATGATGGATCAGTAAGAATGGGTAATGACACACCTTGTCCAGTTGAAGGTAAAGAAACCATAATGTTGAATAACCTGATCAAATGTGAAAAATTCTTAATGGGTAAAAGGACTGAATTATAATTTTTTAAGTGTTTCACAGCTGAACAATACAGGTCACCGAGTAGCATTTGAGAATAAGAAGGCGAAGATCTTCAATGAATCAGGAAGGTTGATCAGAACTGGTGAACAAACAAAAGGTAACCTTTTCTATCTTGATGACATTAACACCACATGTTTAATGGCTATAAATGAAGACATATGGTTGTGGCATAAGAAATTGTGTCATGTAAATTTTGACAACATGATAAAGATAAGAAATAAAAGAAGAGTAAGAGGCTTACGGAGCATGTCAAAGCCTGAGCATATCATGTGCAAGAATTGTCAAAAAGGTAAGACGACGAAGTCTAGTTTCAAGAGTAAAGCCCATACATATAATGCAATTCTAGAATTAGTCCATATTGATTTATGTGGACCCATGAGGACAAAGAGTTACTATGGAGATAGTTATTTCATTCTCTTTGTAGATGATTATTCTAGAATGATGACAGTTATGTTCTTAAAAGATGAATCAGAAGCATTCAAGATGTTTAAATGATATAAGGCTATGGTAGAAAAACAAAGTGGTAAGGAATTGAAATGCTTAAGATCAGATAGAGGAGGGGAATTTATTTCAGATGAATTCACAAATTTATGTAATAAGCATGGAATTAAAAGACAGGTTTTTGCACCGAGAACACCACAGCAAAATAGAATTGTTGAAAGGAGAAACATATCCATTTTTTTATTGTGCAAGAACATTGAAAGGAGAAATAGATCCATTTTTTATTGTCCAACCCTTATCTATCTATCTTTACTGACAGATAGATAAGGGTTGGACAAATCAGAAGATCATTCATGTTGATGCAAAGCACAAGAGATGAACTGCAAAGATACATCTGTACACAGCAAGGTACATACCTACACCGAACACTAGAGTCACTGTATTACTAATGGATAGGGAAATTCAAGGAGTATATTATAAAAAGGGATGGAAGATGATATGGAAGAAAATTTTGGCATTGTTGTCAAAGGGAGAGATGATCTCATTATCAAAGAGAGATTATATCGTTATCCATGGAGAGAAGTTCCTAAGAATTCAAAGGGAAACTTAATCATTACCCAAAGGGAGAGATTACATATGAAATATCCATCAAAGGGAGAGAAGTAAAAAAAAAAGGGAGAGAATACATACAAAGGGAGAGATTTTTGTCAAAGGAAAAAGAGATGATCAAGGAGAGGAACAATCAAGGAAGCGCACATATCAGAAATAGAGACAGAAGCTGCTACATCTATCCAGTAAAGGGATTAAAGATTGAAGAACGCACTCTGCAAGAAACAAATCTAAGCTATTTGAGCTTACGGAGAGCCAAACATTTGTATTAGTTATAGAAAAAAATATTTGGGAGAGATGGATGAAATACACTTAATATATTTCATATTGTATTAGAAATAATAGTGTGATAGTGTAGTGTGTTGCCATCAATGTCAAAGGAAGAGATTGATAACATATAACTGATTGAATGCTTGAAGATGTTAAGTTGATCACCAAAATGCAGAAAGATAATGCAAGACATTAATTCAGTAAATGGATTGTATTGTCATTGATGTCAACTTGATATAATCTGATTGGTTATATTCAAAGTGTCAAAGACTTCAGAGAATCAGAAAGATAAAGATTATGCTTTCAGTAATGCATAAAAGACCAGCATTCACTAAGTAACTACAAACACCGACGACTAGTGGAACTCGACGAACAGAGAAACCCGAGAGCAAAGTCACAGTGATGCCCGAGCAAGAAAACTGAAAAGCATTACCAACGAAAAGAATCACAAGCATAATTGATAGCTAGAATTACAGTGTTACCCAATAGACAAACAACCCCAAAGGACGGACAACCCTGACGAATAGAAAACATTGATGGAGAAGCCCGAGGAAAACTGAAGTGTTGACTAAAGCTATCAAATAATTTAAACACCAAAATTAACTAAAGTTCGGGAACGAAAAAATACTTAGCTGGCAGAGCTAAAGATAGACTTAACTGGTTGTTGACATTATTTTCATCAACAAGTTAAAGCTAGAGATAAGTAAAAGATTTAAAGTTGTTTTATCCAGTTGGCAAGAATATTTCTACGAGATAAAATAGGAGTTAAGCTTTAAAGCATGATTGGATAAGATTGTGGATCACGCCAAGAACAAGAAAATCAAGAAGTGAGAAATGGTGATATCATGTCTATAAAGAGACATTATAATTCATTATGAATTAGGGGAGTGAATGGAAAAGAAGGATGTTGAAGAGAAATTGATGAAGAACAACTTCATACAGTCCTCATCAATCAAGCTGAGGAAAGAGATAAAGATTTCTACGCACACCGAGCAACAGAGAATCATTGCATCACTGAGCAGAAAGAAGTGGAGCAAAGGTATTGAAAATACATATTGATCATAAAGGTATAATGAGCTTACAATAGATCTAAAAATCTACAAGTCTAAGTTGTATGTGTGAACAGATCATTTATTGTTCCAGTTTAACCATTGATTCAGAAAGTCTCTTAACTGAGAAGGACTTAAAAATCCTTTCTATATTGAGATACATCCAAAGGAGTATCAAAAAGTTTGATCATGAAGATAGCATGAGATGCCAGATACCATTTGACAAACCAAGGTTCACTCATAGAAGGAAGCATAGAGATGCCCAATATCAAGTGACAAACTATTCTATTTAAATCCTCTAACAAGATCACACCTTACATTGTGTTTTTAACCTTTAACAAGGTTGGCTCTTCACTGAGCTCACTTCAGAAGAGTGAAAATTTTGGGTTACCGGTCCAAAGTGGTTTTTCCCTTAACAGGGTTTCCACGTTAAAAATTCATGTGTCAATGTGTTTATGAGTCATTACTTTAGTGTTTTTCATTACACGTAACTAATCTGGATTGATCTGTATACACTAAACAATTTATTGTTTTTCGATAAATGAAAGAGTGCTAATCAGTAAACATTAAGAATAAGGCATAACAGTGAACTCCGAGCAGTAGTTATTTGATAAGTTTATTTGAAGGCTTACATCCTGTAGGATTGAAGATAAGTAGAGGCTTAATATTGTGGTACTAAGTTTTTGGGTTGATTCATTGGAATATTTTTTAGGCCACTAATTAGCATTTGAGAATAAGAAGGCAAAGATCTTCAATGAACCAGGAAGGTTGATCAGAACTGGTGAACAAACAAAAGGTAACCTTTTCTATCTTGATGACATTAACACCACTTGTTTAATGGCTATAAATGAAGACATATGGTTGTGGCATAAGAGATTGTGTCATGTGAATTTTGACAACATGATAAAGATAAGAAATAAAAGAAGAGTAAGAGGCTTACGGAGCATGTCAAAGCCGAGCATATCATGTGCAAGAATTGTCAAAAAGGTAAGATGACGAAGTCTAGTTTCAAGAGTAAAGCCCATACATCTAATGCAATTCTAGAATTAGTCCATATTGATTTATGTGGACCCATGAGGACAAAGAGTTACTATGGAGATAGTTATTTGATTCTCTTTGTAGATGATTATTCTAGAATGATGACAGTTATGTTCTTAAAAGATAAATTAGAAGCATTCAAGATGTTTAAATGATATAAGGCTATGGTAGAAAAACAAAGTGGTAAGGAATTGAAATGCTTAAGATCAGATAGAGGAGGGGAATTTATTTCAGATGAATTCACAAATTTATGTAATAAGCATAGAATTAAAAGACAGGTTTTTGCACCAAGAACACCATAGAAAAATATAATTGTTGAAAGGAGAAACATATCCATTTTTTATTATGCAAGAACATTGAAAGGAGAAACAGATCCATTTTTTATTGTCCAACCCTTATCTATCGGTCAGTAAAGATGACTAGGAGGCTACATCAGCCTATACACAAATTAGAAGATCATTCATGTTGATGCAAAGCACAAGAGATGAACTACAAAGATACATCTGTACGCAGCAAGGTACATACCTACACCAAACACTAGAGTCACTATATTACTGATGGATAGGGAAATTCAAGGAGTATATTATAAAAAGGGATGGAAGATTATATGGAAGAAAATTTTGGCATTGTTATCAAAGGGAGAGATGATCTCATTATCAAAGAGAGATTATATCGTTATCCATGGAGAGAAGTTCCTAAGAATTCAAAGGGAAAGTTAATCATTACCCAAAGGGAGAGATTACATATGAAATATCCATCAAAGGGAGAGAAGTAAAAGAAAAGGGAGAGAATACATACAAAGGGAGAGATTGTTGTCAAAGGAAAAAGAGATGATCAAGGAGAGGAACAATCAAGGAAGTGCACATATCATAAACAGAAGCAGAAGTTGCTAAATCTATCCAGTAAAGGTATTGAAGAATGCACTCTGCAAGAAACAAATCTAAGTTATTTGAGCTTACCGAGAGCCAAACATTTGTATTAGTTATAGAACAAAATATTTGGGAGAGATGGATGAAATACACTTAATATATTTCATATTGTATTAGAAATAATAGTGTGATAGTGTAGTGTGATAGTGTAGTGTGTTGCCATCAATGCCAAAGGAAGAGATTGATAACATATAACTGATTGAATGCTTGAAGATGTTAAGTTGATCACCGAAATGCAGAAAGATAATGCAAGACATTAAATCAGTTAATGGATTGTATTGTCATTAATGTCAACTTGATATAATCTGATCGGTTATATTCAAAGTGTCAAAGACTTTAGAGAATCAGAGAGATAAATATTATGCTTTCAGTAATGCATAAAAGACCAGCATTCACTAAGTGACTACAAATACTGACGGCTAGTGGAACCCGACGGACAGAGAAACCCAAGAACAAAGTCATAGTGATGCCCAAGCAAGAAAACTGACAAGCATTACCGATGCAAAGAATCACAAGCATAACTGACAGCTAGAATTATAGTGTTACCCAACAGACAGACAACCCCAAAGGACGGACAACCCTGACGAACAGAAAATATTGACGGAGAAGCCCGAGGAGAACTGAAGTGTTGACCAAAGCTATCAAATATTTTAAACACCAAAATTAACTGAAGTTCAGGATCAAAAAAATACTTAGCTGACAGAGCTAAAGATAGACTTAACTGGTTATTGACATTATTTTCATCAACAAGTTAAAGCTAGAGATAAGTAAAAGATTTAAAGTTGTTTTATCGAGTTGGCAAGAAGATTTCTACGAGATAAAATAGGAGTTAAGCTTTAAAGCATGATTGGATAAGATTGTGGATCATGCCAAGAACAAGAAAATCAAGAAGTGAGAAACAGTGATATCATGTCTATAAAGAGACATTATAATTCATTATGAATTAGGGGAGTGAATGGAAAAGAAGGATGCTGAAGAGAAACTGATGAAGAACAACTTCATACAGTCCTCATCAATCAAGTTGAGGAAAGAGCTAAAGATTTCTACGGACACCGAGCAACAGAGAAGCACTGCATCACTGAGAAGAAAGAAGTGGAGCAAAGGTATTGAAAAGACATATTGATCATAAAGGTATAATGAGCTTACAATAGATCTAAAAATCTACAAGTCTAAGTTGTATGTGTGAACAAATCATTTACTGTTCCAGTTTAACCATTGATTCAGAAAGTCTCTTAACCGAGAAGGACTTAAAAATCCTTTCTATATTGAGATACATCCCAAGGAGTATCAAAAAGTTTGATCATGAAGATAGCATGAGATGCCAGATACCATTTGACAAACTAGGGTTCACTCATAGAAGGTAGCATAGAGATATCAAGTGAAAAACTATTCTATTTAAATCCTCTAACAAGATCACACCTTACAGTGTGTTTTTAACCTTTAACAAGGTTGGCTCTTCACCGAGCTCACTTCAGAAGAGTGAAAATTTTGGGTTACCGATCCAAAGTATTTTTCCCTTAACAGGGTTTCCACGTTAAAAATTCATGTGTCAATGTGTTTATGAGACATTACTTTAGTGTTTTTCATTACACGTAACTAATATGGATTGATCGGTATACACTAAACAATTTATTGTTTTTCAGTAAATGAAAGAGTGCTAATCAGTAAACATTAAGAATAAGGCATAACAGTGAACTCCGAGCAATAGTTATTTGATAAGTTTATTTGAAGGCTTACATCTTGTAGGATTGAAGATAAGTAGAGGCTTAATATTGTGGTACTAAGTTTTTGGGATTCATTGGAATATTTTTTAGGCCACTAATTCACGCCCCCCNTTCCCCCCCCCCCCCCCCCCCCCTCAGTTATTCTAACATTTTTACCCTATTATTTTCAAAGGAACTTGAGCAGTTTTTGTTTCTAATTGAATAATAGTTTGCTCCAATGAAATTGTTGGCGGTTATATTTTTCAACACCAATATTTCCTTTGACAGTCATGACTACACTAGCTTCGTATAGGAAATTGTAGTTATCCCTCATTTTCTCCAAAAAAAAACAAAAAAAAAATTTCAAATACACCCCTAAATTTGAAGAATAAACAAACTTGTGAATTTATGTTAAACAATCTTAAGAGGCCTAAAGAAAACCAAGCATCACACTAATAACTTACTATATTTACTTGTCATATTTGTTTTTTGTTCAAAGTTAGACACACCATGAGGCCTTGTACCTTGTACCAGACATTTGAATAAGTTTAATTTTAAATTTGGGTTATAATAATTATATTTCATATTTAAAATCTATAAAATATTTTATGTATCAAAGAAAAATTATTGGGTATTCTTTAATATTTGGTAGTTGGGTCTCCAAAATGATTATTCACTATATACTATTTGGAATAGAAAGAATTGACAATTGTGTGAATTTAGACTTGAAGTTGTAGATTACATCTTATTTATGTATGGTTAAAGATGAGAAGTTATACACTTGCGTATATTTTAAATTATCAAGTTGTATTATTAAATGTGATGACAAGTACATAATATTTTAATATGTAATATTTTTTAAGAATAAATTATAGACTTAGTTCTTATGTCGAGTTAGATTTTGATTATTATTATTATTTATATTTTTTTATAAGATGATTATTAGTTATGTACTGGCAAATGTTCTTCTAGATTTGACCATGTCAAATTTCTGTGTCCAACATTACAGATCACACTCTACGATCCATCCTCAGGGAATTTGGCTTTCATTTCCTAATGATGGATCATATAGTGTAATCTAAAAGATTAGACGATAAATCCATATAATCAATTCGAGAAAAATATTTGCAAGAACTTCATGGACTATGAAAATTTTATGTTTCTAATAATTATATACATATCTTGATATACTAATGACATGTGTTAGGATAAATTATGATATATTAGTAGATATTTTTACCTAATATTTTTTTAATGTGACAAATAAATATACATGTACAAATGTTCTTCCATTTTATCAGATACTCCATGTATTCCTTTCCTCTTGTACTTCTGCCAACTCTATGTTTCAAAATCTGTTCAACTTCCTCTATCTGTTTCTTAGGATAATTACTCGGTATTGTCACTTCTTCATTAGGTTCATGATATTCATACAAGTCTAAAATATTGAATATGGGTGATATATCCATGTCATCAGGTAATTCTACTGTCAAATCTTCTCAATATTTTGCAAGGACCAAATTTCTTCATTTTCAATTTACCATATGTTCCAATAGGAAATCTGCCTTTCTTCAAATGAACCATTACTGCATCACCAACTTAAAAAAATTTATGTCTCCTTGATCTATCTGCACTATCTTTATATTTCTGATTACTTTTCTCCAGCTTCTGTTTTACATCCTTATGCAATGTCTTCATAAACTCAGCAAACTTTTCTGCTTCAACACTCCTTTTCTCTTCTCCATCAATGTCTCTCAAGTCTGATATACCTCTCGGTTGTGTGCCATGAACAATCTCAAAAGGTGTCTTTCCAGTTCTTCTGTTTACTGAACTGTTCTATGCAAACTCTGCTTGTGCCAACATCAAATCCCAATTACTTGGTGTGTCTCCAACTAAACATCTCAACAAATTACCCAAACTTCAGTTTACAACCTTTGTTTGTCCATCAGTCTGTAGATGAAATGTAGAAGTATACTTCAAATCAGTGTCCAACTTCTTCCAAAGTGTTTTCTAAAATTAGCTAACAAACTTACTGTCTCGGTCAGAGATAATACTCTTCGGTAATCCATGCAATCTGACAATCTCCTTAAGAAAAGATATGCTATATGTACTGCATCTGATGTTTTCTTACATGGTATGAAATGTGTCATCTTAGAAAATATATCCACAAAAACAAATATGGAATCATTACCTCTTGTTGTCCTCGGTAATCCAAGAACAAAATTTATGTTGATATCACTCCAAGGTTTCTCAGGAACAGTAATCGGTTTATACAAACTAGTATTCTGACTCACTCCTTTTGCAACTTGACAAACTCCACATCTTTTCACAAATTTTTGAACATCCTTATACAACTGAGGCCAAAAATATCTTTCCTTAATCAAAATCAATGTCTTATCAATACCAAAATGTCCAGCCAAACCACTACTATGTTTCTCCTTTATCAGATTAGTTCTTGTTGATCCTCTTGGTATGCACAACTGAATACCTTTGAACATATCTTCCTGAATGAAATAATCTTCATACTTGATTGATTTGGAATAGGTGCTCTGCACACTTTCCACTGCTCAGAAAAATCAGGATCACTTCTATACAAATTCTTCATATCATCAAAACCAAGAACTTCAATTCTCATTTCTGCCAACAAAGTTCTTCTTCTACTCAATGCATCAGAAAATTGGTTAGAAACTCCACTCTTATGCTTAATCACAAATGTGAAACTCTGCAAATACTCTACCCATTTCATATGTCTCTGATTCAAATTATTTTGACTACCCAAATACTGTAAAGCCTTATGATTAGTATACAACACAAATTTACTCGGCATCAAATAATGTCTCCATTTCTTCATAGCTTGAAAAATAGCATATAATTCTTGATCATAGACAGAATATTTCATTTTTGCATCATTCAACTTTTCACTAAAGAAAGCAACAGGTTTACCTTCTTGAGTCAACACAACTCCAATTGCACTTCCACTTGCATCACATTCAACTTGAAATACCTTTTTGAAATCAAGTAAGGCTAACACAGGTAATTCAGCAACCTTTAGCTTCAAATTCTCAATACTCTTATCAACTCCATGTGTCCATTTGAATTCTCTTTTGTCTCCTCTCATTTTCTCAGTCATAGCATTACAAATAGAACTGAAATTTTTGATAAACTTCCTATAAAAACTTGCCAGTCCATGAAATGATCTTACCTCACTGACATTCTCATGTGTAGGCCAACTAAGTATAGCTTCAATTTTCTCAAGACCCATCTTCAAACCATTAGCTGAAATCACAAAACCTAAATACACAAGTTCTTCTTTCATAAAGGAACACTTTTTCAAATTTATCAACAACTTTTCCTCTTTCAGTCTCTGCAATACTTGTCTTATATGCGTCGAATGTTCTTCTCTAGTCGTTCTGAATATCATTCAAGTATACAATCACACATTTATTCAAGAATTTCTTCAAAATTTCATTCATTAACCTCATAAATGTACTCGGTGCATTAGTTAAACCAAAAGGCATAACCAACCACTCATACAAACCTTCCTTTGTCTTGAAAGTAGTCTTCTATTCATCGCCTTCTCTGATTCTGATCTTATGATACCCACTCTTCAAATCAATTTTGGTAAAATATCTTGCTCCACTCAAATAATACATTATATCATCCATCCTCGGTACAGGTAACCTATACTTCACTGTGATCTTGTTGATTTCTCTTGAATCAGTGCACATTCGCCATTCTCCATTCTTCTTAGGTGCCAATACAATTGGTACTGCACATGGACTCAAACTTTCTCTAATTAAACCCTTGTTGAACAATTCACGAACTTGTCGGTTAAGCTCTTCATTCTCGGTCAGTGTTAACTGATGTGGTGCCTTGTTCGATAAACTAGCTCCAAGAATTAGATCCATACAAAGATTGATATCTCTCACTGGTGGCAACCCATCAGGCACATTATATGAAATGATCTCCTTGTACTTAGTAAGTAACTTCTCAACTTCTGCAGGAATTTCATCTTTTGTATTCTTACTCGATTTGTTAGGAATCAAAGCATAACAAATATCATTTCTTTTCAAATCCTTAACAAATTGTCTACCTTCCATCAAACAAACTTTCACATATGTACATATCTCACCAACAGATTCTTCAACCAAAGGTAACAAAATTTGTTTCTTACCATCAACCCAAATAGTATATCTATTCACCCTTCCATCATGTATAGCATGTTTATCATATTGCCAAGGTCTACCCAACAGAATATGACAACAATCCATTGGCATAATATCACATAACACCTTATCATAATAATTTTCAATTTTTAGATTCACAAAACATTGTTCACTCACCATATAGGGCTTCGGATGCTTCATTTTTTCCAATTGCAATTTTGTGACCATTTCCTCAGATGCTAGATTCTCTGAGCTTCCACTATCAACAATCACCTTCCAAACTTTGTCTGCAACTCTACATCTAGTCTTGAACAAACTTTTCCTGACAGGATCTTGTTTATCTTTCTCACTCCATAGTATCCTTCTGATCATGAGATTTCCTTCCTTCTCAGGTTCATTCGGTGACTCCTCTTGCACCAAAGCATTTATGTTGCTACCGAATTTCTTGCTTGCATGTGTACACTCAAAAGATCAATGTTCTTCTTCACCACAATTGTAACAAGTTCCTTGGAACCCTCTTCTGATATAACCACCTCAGGAGTAATTGCCTCTTCCTCGGTATGAACTTCCACCTTTCCATTCAGTCTTTCCTTTATCTTGAGATGTGTCTGAAATTGACTTGTCTAGTTCATATCTACTATTTTCACCATGAGATCTACCTCTTCCTCTAGGGAATCTACCACCTCTGCCTCTTTGTCTTTGTTCATATCTTTCGTTCAATTTCTCCTCAGCTTTTAGGGCAAACTGATATGCCTCTTCAATGCTTTCCATCTTAACCAAGTTGATCTCATCTTGTATGGAACTTCTTAATCTATTCAGATATCTTGTTATTCTTTCCACCTCATCTTCCACATGTCCAGATCTGATGTCTAATCTATAGAATTATTCGATATAGTCTTTTACCGAGCTATCTTTTTGCTTCAAACTTTGCATTTGCCGAATTAGGTTAATTTGGTAATCACAAGGTAGAAACTTGTCTTTCAATTTGTTTATCATCTTATCCCATACCTTGATTTTGTCTTTACCTTTCTTCTTCTGATCCAATTGCAGATGCTCCCACCACAATTTCAGTTATCCAGTTTATCAATTCATCATAATCCAATTTTCCACTATACTCAGGAGGATTAAACTGAGGTGTGGATTTCAAACTTGTCAATGCTCGCACAAATCTCTCTTCTTCCTGGTCCATAACAGGTGCAGGTGCAGCTTCGCCTTGCACTTCCTCCAATTCATCATCACTAACATATTCAAGATGACTTCCCCTGCATTGGGCTGTCTCAACAGCTTCCAATCTAGTAACCATCTGTCTTAGCATATCAGCTAGACCTGGATCTGTATTTTCTCTCCCACGAACCATCTTGAATCCCTCTACAATTGTAGGTCAGATCGCAATCTGCTACCCCACAACAATATCAACCAACCAGGGTTAGGGCTAACTAGAAGGAACTTAGATCTAACCTCCGCTCTGATACCACCTGACACAAGGAGGGTAGGCAGTGGGGCCAAAGGCACTCCCAACTACCAAACCAGCTTGCAGATACACAATACGGAAGCAACAACACAAGGAGAGAAGAAACAGCAGATACTTTTCATTGATTGGTCAAACTCGTTACATGTCGGGTTGTAAGGCCTTCCCAGTTTCGGCCATATACATTCAAGTGAACTACAAAATGATCTTCATACGTGCGAGGTCACAAACCTGCCAACGAATATCTTAACAGTTATTCTTCTATCCAGAAATCTACTATCCTCTCAGAACTGTCTCCTAAACTAAAACATGAAACAAATAAATAAATATATACAAGAGTCCACCAAAGAGGTCGACACTCAAATCCCTAAGAGAGACCCATATTTAGGTCCACATAGATCCCAATGAGAGACCCCACGTTAATTATGCCACAGAAATTAAATGCAGAATTCGGCCAGATCAGGATAAACAACTCGATGAAGATCAACCGAGCAACAGTAACCAACTCGGTAAGAGCGTAACTGAGCATCAGAAACCAACTCAATAAGAACGTAACCGAGCATCAGAAACCAACTCGGTGAAAGAAGCAACCGAGCAGCCAACATGCACCGAGACCCGTCGATAAAGTAAGACAGAGCAAGTAACCGAGCAATAGCGATTACCGAGTACTTAACGAAGCAGCCTCCAAACAAACTAAAGAACAAAAGCAAACATATTTTTGGTTGAGCAGGATTGCCAAAGACCCAAGATGCTCTTGCATCATCATCAAAGACTGAAAAGTCTTGTGACCAAGGTTGAAACTAACGTGGAACGCACAAACCAGGGTCCATTCTTAAGAACACCCTTGACATGAGATGGGTTGCCAAAAAGGAACAAAAAGAAGCCTTTAGTAAGATTTTGGATGCCATCCAGGCAGACTCCATGAGGGGCTCAAGCCTTGGCCACCCATTCACACAGCATGCTTTCTAGAGGAACTCAACCCACAAAGTAACCTATTAGGGTGAATTTTTCTAGCCATTCACAAGCATTATCAAAATCTTGTACTGGAAACATAACATTGGGGTAAGAAGAATTCTTACCTCGTGAGATACTTCTAGTACAAATTTGTGGGGTTGTTTACTCAGCGGAGCGAAGTTCTCCCGTAGCCAAAACTCCAACACCAACATAAACTATTGAGCTAAAGTTTGTCAGTCATTAAAACTACCCTAAATTTCCCATAATTAATGTGATATGAAACCACAGTAAAGAACAGACAATACGGTAATCCTAAAGCCTAAACCCTAGCAAAATGCATGTGTATCCTCTCTTAGAGCTCTTCTAAAGAAAAATCAAAACTATTATCTTGATATTAGTTTGGATTTTCAAAAATCAAAACATAAATAGATGGAAGCAATGACTGTAAGGAGATTGTATTTTGTTCCTCTTTTTAAATAATTTTTTTTAATAGAATTTCATAATATTTTACCTACAAACTCTACCCATGTTTTCTTATTTGTACATAATATTGAGGTAAGTGGCTGGCCACAGTTTCAGTAAGTGATTATTAAATTTCATTCTAAAACAATTGTAAATTTACCTGTTGAATGAGAGATTTGTGTGTTTGAAATAACCTGGAACGATTCTTTGGTCCTCAAAATCTGTTATGATCGTTACTTTGGTTTTTATTCAACTTTTACTTTTGGTTTGTTGCTATAGACAGACTTCAATTCATGTTTGATCATTTTACAAATTTCATTTTCATTATGGATGACTATCCTATGTTGAACTGTGATTTTTGACTTCACTTTAACTATGACCTCGCAAGTCGTTGATTCAATCTATTAAAAATGCATGAAATGTCTAACAGAGTAGGTTGAAGGCCATGGGCTAGATGCATGCCTCTTCAGAATGAAAGTAAATATATGTTTGCATGTTTTTTGAAAAAGTCTGGATGTTTCAAGTTTTGACTTGAACAGTTGACGTGCTGCATCAATATGGAATGTTGGCAGTACATTTAGGGCCCGTTTGGTTGGGGAATTGAAAAATAATGCAAATCCTGGTTATCTATACCCTGGTTATGCAAACCCCGGTTATGCTTTTTTGGGACTGTTTGGTTGCCTTGGAAGATGGATTTGTAAATCCACATTTCAACAGTTAAATCGATGCAGTGCTCCGGACCCGACAAGATATATAAACCAATTTAATCATGCAAACCTTGTAGTGCACTAGACCCGATGGCGAAGTTAAAATGGCTTTAATTTCTATGAAAACCATGGAGATGAAAGTCATTCCACCTCTTCAACAGGAATTTGGACATCCACATTTTTGCACAAATGGGGATTTGCAAATCCGTATTCACATTCAATTTAGAGGTCACCAAACAAAGAATTGCACCCCATAACTTGGGCTATAACCATTACAAATGTAGAAAATAAACATTTTGTTTCGTTTGGTAGTACAAGTGTTTTAGATTTGGTTTATTGTTCAATTTGTGTAGAATCTTGAGGTGAGTCACTTGCCACGGTCTCAATGAATTAATTTTTTTTAGGTTTTTTGTTTGCAGTTAACTTAAAATGCATTGTTGACTACTGATAAATCAGACTTTTGTGGACATTTGTTGGATTCCTATATTTGATTTCCTTCTATAGTAAGACTGTAAGACTAATATTGATCCAACGAAGCAACGTGAAACAAATTGTTAAAAAAAAAATTGGCCATAAGGTGGAAGCTGAAAAAATAAATAATATTGTTTGGCTGGCCAATTGATTATCATATGCTTAGACTCACTCTGTAATAAAACACTAATATGTTCCTTTGCATTGTGATTGCCACAAATCCAATGTTACTATAAAATTTGTCGACAACTTACGAATCAACTCATATAGGTATGTTAGCTTCAAAGATTCTAAATTTTAGATTCAGTAAGCTCCCATAGAGCGTGACTTGAAACAAAAAGCAAGAAATTTGTTGCTGTTTTTCATTGAAAACTACTGATTCTCTTATGAATCACAATGGGTTTTTTAGTTTGTAATTTGAATTTTATTTAAAAACGTATCCAATTTAACATTGCTTTAAAAAAACTGTTATTTTTTGTTGGACAGTGTGGAAAAATGAATTGAATGATGCAACGGCTGGAGGGAGAAATCTATTCAAAAGATTGTATGTTTTCTTTTTAATTTATGAAGGTAAATAAGTGTAAACCTCAGTATTAATCAAAGTGTATAAATTTGCAGGGAATTGAGCTCTGGATAAAGATGTGTCTCAAGGCACAAATTGATTGCATGTGAGACTTATTAGTTGCAGTAAGACTTTTAATAGAAAACAGTTAAGATAGAAGTATACCCCTTCAAAGAGTGGCAACATTTGAGATTTAGTTTAATACCTCCCCTTTATTTCTGAAGGCAGGCATTACAATTTTTCATGGCTGTAGATCAATGCATAAAAGATTATTTTGGACAATTTTGCTATGGTTAATGAGATTGTATGTTTTACACATTTCTACTCTCTGATTATCTTGTTTTATAATACAATGCATTAGACTTTGTGGTAGAGAATTGTTGACGGAAAACATATACAATTGTTCAACATATTTAGTAAGAAATTAATTCATTTTTTTCTGATATGATCATTTTACTTGAACAATCAAATCAAGTATTGAACTTGCCATGTTTTACTATGTGCAATAGTTTGAGGAATTCACTTCTACGGCAAGCCTTACTGGACCTTAATGTAAAACTAAAATGGTATCTCTGCACGTTGGCATTTCTCTCCAGCAGCTTGCCCTTGATAACTTTGTTATTAATTATGTGGGATTATAAAATCTTCTACATGATAACTTAATTTTGTTGTAATCAGACTTTCTAGATTTTCTCAAAGTTTCCTTATCAAGTGCCCTACCTATAATGAAGATATCATGGTCATATCATTAAATATGATGTGGCATCAACATACTTTGTTGATATGTCAAAAACATACAAAATTTTAAATTACTACTATTGATAAATATTGTCAATAAAAGATAGTTATCAAATCAACAAATTAGGACATTAAAACAACACACTCAACTGCTACTACTAGGCCCTCTCCCTCTATCATTATATCTTACTAAAGAGGGGAATCAAATCTTTTCCATTATTAAACATATAATTATTACATATTTTACAAATTCAAAATCTATAATAACAAACAATCATATTAAACATTATTCTTTTGAGACATCAATTTAGAATTCATATATCAAATCCATCAAATAAACTCATCATAAGACCCGAAATTTTCATATAATCTTACAGAAAACATCACTTATTAAACACTTAATAATCCAAACTAATCTAAATAAAAGATATTTTTAGAAGTCAAATTGTAATATTACTATAAGATTCTTCAACTAACCATATCTATAATTGATCAAAGACATTCCATATGACACCACAAATAGATTCTTCAAAACAATAATCAACCAACGAAAACATTAATTTTGAATAACAAATCTATCTCAAAAGGTACAATTTTCAGCGATTTATCAAACGCCCAAACACAATCAGAAACCAACCAGTCACATTAATGAGGGCAGTTGAAGCACTGTTTTCGTTGAAAAGGAGGTATCATATCTAATAATCAAATACCAAATTGACCGACAACTACAGACGCTCAGGGGCAAATAAGGATTACGTCAGGAAGAACCTAAGAGATTCCCTCAAAGAAATCCGTAGATTAAAACATTATCCTCATTTATTAAGACCGAAGATTCAAAAACTAACCTCATTTATTAAAGCGCCATCCGCTTAAACAATCCTAAAACAGAGGGGGGGCATCTAAATACCAGACCAGAAAGGAGAAACCCTCGAAAGGCACCAAACAAAACCTAATAATTGGTGGTGTGAAAACACACCGTTAAAATAAAAAGCCAACAGATCTAAGCTCTTTCGCCTCGAATGCGACGAGCGAGCTGTATATCCTTAGGCATAATCGTAACCCTCTTTGCATGAATAGCACACAAATTTGTATCCTCGAAAAGCCCTACCAAATACGCCTCAGAAGCCTCCTGCAAAGCCGAGACGGCTGAGCTCTGAAAGCGCAGATCCGTCTTAAAGTCCTGTGCGATCTCTCTCACGAGCCTCTGGAACGGCAACTTCCTTATGAGGAGCTCAGTGCTCTTCTGGTATTTGCGGATCTCACGAAGAGCAACGGTTCCAGGCCTGAAGCGATGAGGCTTCTTCACTCCACCTGTGGCAGGGGCGCTCTTTCTCGCTGCTTTCGTTGCCAGCTGCTTGCGAGGGGCCTTCCCTCCAGTAGATTTCCTTGCTGTCTGCTTTGTACGGGCCATTTGTATTCTTGTGTGAAATACAGAAAATTTAGTCTACTGCAGATTTGAGTAATTTGTTTGTAAATGATGCAATTGCGTGTGACTATATATATAATGAACAAACGAATCGGATGCGTTTCTCCGTTTCATTTCAAATTTTAGGAGCGGGAAAAGGAACGAATCTCGGCCCTCCGATTTTTCTCGCTATCGACGGTTCTCCGCAGTTTTACTTGATCCGAGCCGCGCAACATAGGATCCACCATTTATTGTTCTCCACTTGTCCAATGGTGCTTTCATTTTGTTGTATCGTAAGGGAGTGTTTAAGAAAATATATGAAAAGCTCTTGTCCTATGGAGGGACTTCCTAATAAATTCAGTGGGTGTTAGACGAGGGTTTTTAAGAGATTTGAAGGAAATTATTTTGTATTTTATAATGTGGACTTAGTTTTAAAATTTATATAAGGAGGATCTTAATAAATAAGGCCCGTTTGTTTGCAGGAATTTGACAAGAATTGGGTGCGGGACTTCCATTTTTTTCCCAAATCCACCGTTTGGAACTCTATGTTGCAAACCCGGTTTAGCCTTCAAAACCCGGTTTAGGCCCTAAAATGGGCGGCACCATCTTCCAGGCAAAAAGGTGGAATTCAAAATGAAATCCAGGTTTTAGAAAATTATGAACCGATTTTAATTTCGCTGTCGGGTCCATGATTTTCAAAACAGGAAGATGCAAAACCGGGATTTCAAAACCTGGTTTTGTGATAATAAGGTTTTGACTCAATTCCAATTCCGCGAAACAAACGGGGCCTAAAGTAAATGATAAATAATTTAGGATGATCTTCTATAATTTTGAGGTTCGTCATAAATGTTTCTTCTAATGAAAAATTAAAAAGGAGTAGCTCTTATTTATATAGAAAACTTGTAATTTATTTTATTAAAAAGGTAATTGTTTCATGAGCTTTTTTGTTTGCTCAAGTTAACCCTACCTACCTGGGAACAAAATATATATATAGCCAAACTGCAACACTCAAACAATTTGAAAAAATTGAAATTCGGATGGCAGGAAAAATGCAAAGCGACAGAGTAATGGAGGTATTGTATTATGATCTCTTCCTTGCTTTTTTGTCCTACCTACCTGTGATGGGAGCCGGAAATGGATTTTTCATGTCGGTAATGGTCCATGGATGTTGGGTTGAATGATATGGTAATTTTTTCCTACTTTTTGTAAATGAGATTAAGAAAAATAGATTTGTATATCACCATGGGGTTTCATTTTGTTTTCATATTTAGGCAGTCTTATCCAGAATACTAATACATTTTGATAGACTGAACAACCTATCTTTAGAACTGCATTTGTGTTGTCTTTGCCCCTTGGGACACATTTTTTTGCAATCCTCTATATAGATAAATATGTGAGACAATGTTTCAGGACTCAGTATCTATTAAATTGATTATTATGATGTGGACTACATTTATTAAGTGAGGAAACAAAACATTATCCTAGGACACCTTCTTACATAGCCTCAGAGTTGTGGATGGGAGATATTTGAATTTGATGATGAATGTTTTTCTCTGATGAATATTTCTTTCAAGTTATGATATAACTTTATGTTGGAATTTACAGATATGCAAGTGTTTCACTAATAGATTTGACCCTAAATTGCGACCAAACTTTTCGACCAACTAGCAAAATTGTTTTACTTGGTCGCATTATAAAAGATAACTTTTCTTTTTTTTACTTTTATGACCGTGTTGGTCAAAATTTCGACCAACACGTGCATAAAAGTAAAAAAAAAGAAAAGTTATCTTCATTTTACCACCGGCTGCGAATTTTTCAAGGTTAAGTTGCAGAGCGCGCGAAACCAGTGCGGCACTGTGTAGTGGAAGGTTATTGAGGAACCTTCACTTTGGAGGGCGGATTCGGCACTGCGACACTGAGGTGAGGTAATGTGATTAGTTTTAAAAAGTTTGAAGCCAATTTGTTCCGCAAAAATGTCGCGGTCTACTACATATTTTATTGTTTTGCTGGGATATTGTTGTCTATCCTTCCACATTTTGCATACATGTCTACCAGGGCAGGGAGCTTGCAACTATAACATCTGACAAATATCCTTATATTAATCATTTATGTTTTGATAAATTAATCATCAAGTCAACGAGATTTGAGTTATTTGCCTCTAAAATGGGCGTAGGCATTATGTTGATATTGACCTTTCTACAATATGCAAAGAGCAAGAATGGATTTAGGTGAGAAT
>MU224237.1:0-44553 GCA_018584345.1 Thuja plicata
TTTGTTGCTGCTCCTCTTTCTTCTTCTTTTTGGCAAGAATGAATGAAATGAACAAATGAAAGAGAGTTAGGCTTTTTATGTTTTTAGCATCCATACTAGGGTTTAGTATCTTTTATTTAATATTAGAATCCACGTAGGGCCCGCCAAAAACCAAACAAATTATTAAAAAAAAGCTCACTTTTTAAGGCTGGCGGCCATTTTTTTTTGGCTGGGAAATAGGTGACGGATTTGGGTACTGGGGATGTCCCAGCCGTCCCCTGACCATCCCCGGTACCCGAATCCGTCCCCTATTTAGGAAACTTTGTTTTTTCAGTTTCTGGAATGTCCCTGATTTGGGAACAAAAAGGGGACTGTTAGGGGACATTGAAAATCCGTCCCCACGTCCCCATTCGTGCCCGGGATGGGAACGGGGGTACAAGGGCAGGGGACGCATCCCCGTGGAACACAGGATTTTTTTATGAAAACTTTCAGTAGACAGATCAGAAAATACCATTTTATGAATATTATAAGAGAAGAAGAGCAGTTGGAGAAGGCTGCAAAAATCAGGGGACATGAAGAGCAAATCAATGAGGGAGATCCTGAAAATAATACCATAGAACCAGAAGAGGTGATGGTTGCAATAGAACCACAAAAGCTCAAGGAAGAAAAGTTTGAACCACAACTTAAATCAGCTCCAAAAGAGGAAAATGAACTTACTAGCTACTAATGTTGAATTTCAGTTTGCCAAATCAACAACCTATGCAGGCAAATTCAAATTGAACATTACAAGAGCCTAAGGAAAAAGATGTAAAGAATTAGATGGTTCAATGGTTACAACCTATGAGTCAAATGTAGGGATCTATAGAATGTAACTTCACACAACTGTGGTAATGGGGCAACCCAGAGTTCTAGTAAGTAGTTTGATTTGTTTCAAGTTGGCTTCAAATGTAACTTGTGGAAAGTAATGCCATCAAATTTGGGAGTGCATTCTACAAACATGAATTAATGGCCAAAACATCTACATGGGGTAGTAATTTCTTATTGTTTAGAAAGGTCATGTGTGCTCTAAGAAAACATGAGGATGCTACATAAAAAGCTTTGATAAGGATTGGAGAGGTAATCCTTTCATTTCAGGAGATTATGTTTGCATATTTGCCATGTGGGATTTGGTGTTACTGTATGTTTTTTATTGCTACTCCCCTATTATGCTTGTAATGTGTTAATTCAGTCCATACAACTGAAATTGATTTTTTTTCAAGATGAATTGAAGAAAGGGTCAGTTGATGTGTATTTCAGCTATGTATATTTTAAGTCTATGAGAGCACACATCAGCGCTCTATTGTAACTTTATGAGAGTGCACATCAGCATTCTATCAGGAGGAGTTGCCGAGAGTGCTGTGGTATGAATGTTTCTATCATGTGATTCTTATGGCTGCTCCACTACTATACCTGGACTGTACACATCAGTCTATGAAGGTGATGACATCTCTCAAGTTGGGGTAATGCATGAGTTTGTTATTGAACATTTCAGTATTGTGCACTTCACAAATGTGGAGATGGAAGAAGAAATTCTCGAACATGTGTACTTGCAGTTATGAAGGATGTGGTAGCTGTTATTGCTGTCCATTGTGATGCATAAATCAGATTTATATCATTAGGAGAATTTGCAAAAAAATTTGTTTCAGCTTCCCTTATTGCAATGCACATACGCTTTTGAGGGAAAATGGTGAAAAAAGGAGGTTATCGATGGAAGAAGATTGGAAACTAAGGTAGCATTGATGAATTGGTTTTACTTTGAAGATTTGCTGCAACAAAGTCAATCAGATCAAGCCCACATCTCTGAGATTTACCAAAATGTCGAGAAGGAAGTTGTATGAAGCTCCAATTGGGAAGCTCACATAAGCTTTTTAGATGATTGTTGATAAGCTTTGAATTAGAGACGAGGCCTCATTAATTTGTATATCATAGGGTTTAGATTACATTGATATTGTTGTTTGATACGTGGTATTGTCATAGAGTTATCTGAAACCTTGAGGTGGAACGATGTTCTTGGGTGAAAGATGTAACATCTCACAGGTACATGATTAGGACTTAATTTGTAGTCTGGCATGACTGGTCCTGGCATCAGGATCATGGCGAATCATGATTGCAATTGCTTGAGTTAAACAAGTTTGGGAAAGGAGACTTGTCATGTACCTTTGCAAAAATAACATCTCCTAATATTGACAGGTTCCTACTGTCTCGAAATAGCAAGTAGGGGTCAATGGGCAATGTTGGGGAAAATAATGTTAATTTAATATTTTATCGGTTTCGGTGAAATTTACATGATTTGAAATAATAAATACTAAATTATATAATAAATGAATATCAAAATTGATCTCCTAGGCATTGGGTTCTCTCGGAGTTATCAATGGCTTTTTGTCTCCCTTTGGAAATGCTTGCCCATTGTAGGAAATTAAGAGTCATGGACGCCCTCTTGAGGCATTTTGCCTATTTAAATGGGGCAAATTATCATTTGATTGATCATTGCATTTCTATCCTGTTTTCTCATAGCATTTTCTTGTGGAACCTTCAGTGGTTGATAAACCTTTGGAGTCAACTAAGAGTTGCTGAGTGTAATCTCATTCAAAGATTACCCTTGTGCTGAAAGAGTTTGCAGTATTTAAATGGGGCAAATTATCGTTTGATTGATCATTGCATTTCTATCCTGTTTTCTTATAGCATTTGATTGTGGAACCTTCAGTGGTTGATAAACCATTGGAGTCGACTAAGAGTTGCTGAGTGTAATCTCATTCAAAGATTACCCTTGTGCTGAAAGAGTTTGCAGTGTTGGTAGTTTTCAGTGTTTTGTTTTGTAGATGGGATTGTAAGTAGTTTGCAGTGTCCTTATCTCTATTTTGATTTGTAGAAATTATTATTTGGTGTGTGCACGTGGATCTGCTGTTGTGTAGCTGTTCACACCCTTTTTCAAGTGTTGGGACCAAACTTTGCAAGTTTGACGGGGTTTCAGTAGGTTTCTTTCCAGTTTTGTATGTTTTGCACATTCTATGTTAAATTATTATTTGGTGTGTGCACGTGCATCTGCTGTTGTGTAGCTGTTCACACCCTTTTTCAAGTGCTGGGACCAAACTTTGCAAGTTTGACGGGGTTTCAGTAGGTGTCTTTCCAGTTTTGTATGCTTTTAACATTCTATGTTTGCCCTGTTTGGTGTGAGTTTGTAGTAGGAGATTAGAATTGAGCGCAGAAGTTGTTGTACATGAAAATATTTTGTATCAGACTTGAAATCTGTAATCAAATAAAAAATTATCAATTATATGATCTGGAGTTTCATATTTTGCCATTTTGTGTTGTTGGATGAAATTGGGTGCATAGTTAATTGATGAATGTTTGTGGGCATTTCACCATATGTTGAAAAATACGTTTGAAGAGTGAGCATCACTGTTTGTCTAATAATCTCTATTGTTTATTTTATTATAATCAGTTTGGCAAAAAAAATTACTTGGGGACATTAAAATTCCTACCATGAATATCTCTTGTCTCCTCTACAACTCATATTTGAATGCTGGAACAAACTAAAAATAGAAGCATGAAAGCAGCATATTTATTATGACCTAGCAGCGTGCTTGTAGAAGGCAAAGAAAAATCCAACATTCATGAGCATAAATGGCCCACTTAATGCTTATTGCATTTAGGTGATGTTCATAGGGGTAAAGCACTCGGACTGTCCAAGAGGTCACCCATTCCAATGCTCCTCAACTCAACTGTACTTAACCATGGAATTTTTCCTAGATCAAGCCCACTTAACTCATCCTATTTCCAAAACTTTCATTAGGTTTTGTGCTTTATGAACCATACATAGAGCTCCTTAGCTCATTCATTTGCAAGTAGGTGCAATTTTCATAATGTCAAAATCTGCATTGCTTTAAGGATTTAATTGCATATTTTTTAAGTCAATCTTCATTGGGGCATAAATTAATGAGCAGTGCTTCACAAGAATCCAGCTCTTATGAGCATGCAAAAGACCCACTCAACTACATAGTTGAATCTAAAAAAGTAATAGAACATATAAATTTGACACATTTAAAAACATCACTTAAAAATGAAAGAGTTAAAACTAAAAGGAGTCCTATAATGCATGGCTCATAAGGCACAACTCTTGCCAAATGTTTTGCAAATGAGGTAGCATGTTAAGTGATCTTAGAAAAGCTCCACAGTTACACATGATAAGCTATGGTAGTCCTTGGATGGGAGACCTCTCAGGAAGTCCTGATACTCCATCCTTGTGATTATCACCTAGCGAAATGGGTTCTTGTAAATTGATGCTCATAAAAATATGGGTCAACAAAAATCTACTCAAAACCTGTCATTGAATTGTCAAATAAAAATTCACATGAGACATACTAGGAAAACACCCCCTATTTGAAAATGAGTCTTTAAAAAGTCACATAATTTGGTACCTAAAGGTTTTGTAAATAGGTAGGAAGTTAAGTAGGTTTGATCTTGGAGAAACTTCATGGTCTACTATGCTTGTGTTGGAGTAGTATTTGGATGGGTGAACTCTAAGGAAAGTTGTGATGCTCCACCGTTTTGAGCATCACCTAGATGCAATGAGTGGTAAGTGGGTCATTCATGCTTGCAATGGATGGGTTCTTGCAAGCAACTACTCATGAAGTATGAGTAGATGATGACTGATTTAAAAAATGTGGTTGAATCTTAAAAGAATAACATAATTTTACTGATTAAGTAAACACCGCATACTTGAAAATTTGAAGAGCTCTATAATAAATATTTCAAAAAACACAATACTTGCTAGAGGTTTTGTAAATACGTAGCAAATTAAGTGGTCTTGGTTGGGCAACTCTATGGTTAACCATGTTTGAGTCGAAGTAGTTGGATGGGTGAACCTAAAGTTAGTCTTGATGCTTCTCCCTTGAGAGTATTACCTAGATGCAATGAGTGGAAAGTGGTCCATTCATGCTCCTAAAATGTAGGTTGATGAAGATTCTCAAAAACTATGAAATTGAATCTAGATGCAATGAGTGGAAAGTGGTCCATTCATGCTCTTGAAATGTAGGTTGATGAAGATTGACTCAAAACTATGAAATTGAATCTAAAAAAATATCATGGCCCTTGTAGGCAAATGTGAAATATCATGGACCTTGCTGCCTACAAGCTTGTCAGATACATGGAACAAGGTATAATATCACTTGGCACGCTCATTATAACAATCCCAAGGAGCGTGAGATAACAATGATGAGTAGTTTCCCACTATGTGTGCTGGTTTATATACAAAATATCTGGTTTATGATTACATTTAGTTATGCCTACGGAAGAGTTGTCCCATTTCCATGGCATTATATTAACACTTTTGGAGCGTGTTATCCAAGATGGAAGAGACTTTAAGTGTTATGACCTTGGAGTTTATGCATTTCAAAGACTTGGGTTTAGCGCTTTTCTCTTAAGTGTTGCATTAGATGAAGTCGTAGTGCTAACTTATGTTTTTGACTTAGCCATTTTGGGGCTAAGCCCGAGGCATTTGTACTCGACTTGAGCGCCGACTTGCTTTGGTGAATGCTTACTCATTTGGGTGCCGACTTACATTGGTGAATGCATATTCACTTGTAGCGCCGACTTGTCTTGGTGCATCGCTCAATGCATTATAATTATGGCGGAATCAACGGAGGCAGTTCTTTTATGATGCATTGGCCGATGAGAGATGACGAGGTTGACTGGTGATTTGGGTTGGGCGCAATCGACGAGGCGTTGGAATTTTGAGAACCGTAGATTAGGGGTGAGCCCAATATCTTGTGGCAATGCAACGCTTAGCGATTCGAGGCGCTACCTACTTAAGGCGCGGCCTTGAGGCATTTGAGCAGACAGACGGAGGTGGTCATTCGAATTAGAGATTCGAAAGCTTGCGAAGCAGAGCAGAGCAGAGAACTATGAATTCGGCGTTTGGAGAAGGAGAAGTGCAGAGTGCGACTTTAGTCCTTAGTGAAGCGTTCAAATTCCCTTTTATGTGATATTTGGGGCTGAGAGCCTTTTCATTGTAATAAGCGATCGGCTAAAGTTTCTAGCCTCGATCCGATTTGTATTTACTTGTGATCCGTGGATAAAGTATTCTGGGGCAGTGCCCTTTTTCATTTTGATCCGTGTTGCGTTTGTATTGCGGTGCATTGCATTACTTGTGCACTTTCACACTATTCTGTGTATTTAAGTCTTCTGCATTGATTGAATTGCGTTCCGTTGCGACATTGGGGTTTAGGCATAGCCTGGGATTCGCACTCCTTGAGCCGTTTTGCCAGTGTCGCACAAGCTCGAACAGGAAGCCCATGACAGTTGGTATCAGAGCAGAGATCCGCAACAGACTAATACGCAACTTATTGCATAAGTTGGTATTAGAGAAAAGTTCTGCAGCTGAGGGTTATGTAACTTATTGAGCATAAGTTGGTTCCGTAGCAGAGTGAATTGCATCTGAGTTGCAGACCTGTGTAGAGGTTTGTGGTGCAGCGCAAAGAATTGAGTAGAGATGGGTGAATCAAATAGTCAATTTGACACCGAGACGCAAACTCATGAGGTGAACAAGGCAGTCCAAAACCTTAAGCATAAGGATTGGCTGTAGGACCACGAAGCCCTCATTAGCAGTATTGAGGACGACGACTTAGTGATTCAGATGAGTGGTGACATGGCCAAACTAGTTGAGCAGTTTGATGCATTTTGAGATGAAGTGAGGTACTTGAAGGAAACTCAATTGCTTCACGGCTCGTTGCTGCAAGGCGAGAATCAAAGCGCGAAGGCTTCCTTGCAGATTGAACCATACAATGGCGATCGTGATGACAAAGCGCTAGACAATTTCTTTTGGGATGTGGAGGAGTACTTATCCACAGTGCTTGACTTGGCAGACGAGATGCAAGTAAGGAAGGCTGCGACGTGTTTCATCGAGAGTGCCAAATTATGGTGGAGAACTCACCTTGCAGATGCGAGATCTGGGAAGGCGACAAGATCAATCACTTCATGGGGAGAGTTGAGAGCAGCTCTTCAAGATCAGTTCAGACCAGGGAACTCTGACTGGGTGATTTGAGCCAAATTTCATGAGTTGAAGCACAATGGGAAACTCCGAGATTATGTGCGCGACTTCCAACAACTAGATTTGGAATGCACAAAATTGAATGATTTCGAAAAGCTTTACCTCTTCACTAAAAATTTACAAGGTTGGGCTAGAGAGGAGTTGCAGCGGCGTAAAGTCCAAACCTTGGCCGAGGCGATTACTGCGGCAGATGGTCTACTCGACTATAAGGGTGATGCTGCTAAAGGGTTTGGAGGTGTGAAGTCGGATACTGAGGATCGCCGCCGAAATCGCTCCAAGTGGGAGAAAAAGAATGGTGATAAGCATTAGAAGAAAGGCGAGGCCAAAGCAAAAGTTCCCACCCGTTCAAAGGAGAAGAACATTGTTCAGAGTTGCTTTGTGTGTGGTCAACCAGATCACTTTGCAAGAGATTGTCTGAATCGCACCGAGGTGAACGCAATGAAGGCAAAAGATCCGAAGATTCCCTATGTGGGAGGGATGCAGCTGTTGAACGCAATGCAGCAAGTGAAGTCTGCAGATGCATCACAGTCGAGCTCGAATGCACATGAGTTGTGCTATGTCAAGACTTACGTTGGCGAGCAACGTGTGCTAGCAATGGTCGATTCAAGGGCAACTCATAACTACGTCTCCATGGGTTTAGCCAAACGACTTGGGCTGAGAAGGGAGCCAGTCAATTCGCCTTTCAGAACCGCAGTAGCACAAATGGGGCGGGTTTGTGGCAAGATTTGTAATGCCACTATGAAGATGGCAAATTGGAGTGGCAGCATAGACTTGTTCGTCATCGACATGTGCGACTATGAGATGGTCCTTGGGGTGGAATTTCTACGGCACGCTACAACAATGATGGCACCTCACTTGGGTTGTTTGCTTATCATTGGCTTGGTGCAACGATGCGTAATTCCCTTAGTGCAGCGAAAGGATTTGAGGAGGAGCCCGAATTCTTCGAGCACAAGCTGTCTTGGAAGTCCTGATGACTTAGTGTTGGCAGCTTTAGTGGTCAAGGATGATGGAAAGTCGGATGCGACATCAACATTGCGAGACATTGAAGTGGTAGAGCCAGAAGTGGAAAGGATATGTGCCGAGCAGCCTGAGAAGTTGTTAAGTGTCGATGAGCAGATTGAGAATCTTCGATACTTAATGAATGAGTTAGAAAATCTGTGTGATTGGGGCTACTTGGATGGGCCTTATGCAGATCCCGTGTTTGTACAACGACCGAATGGGAGTTATGTTTTGTGCGTGCGCGACAAAGACCCATTCCAACCTGGAGTTTGGAGACATATTGGTGGTATGCAGAGAAGAAGATCTTCCGTTGCCATCTGAGAAGTTTGGAAAACTGCGTGCGATATGTGAACCGGCAGCAACATACTGCGGTCCCCATTGATCCTGAGAAAGGAGAAGTGGAGCAACGAGCAGTTGATGAAGTGACCATCATGTTCGATACAAGGGCTTTGCCGAGGGGTGATGCAGTTGGTGGGTGGGTTCCTTGAATGGAACTCTGATTCCGACATGTGAGTTGGAATGGAGACTTCTCTTGCATCTTCTGGTTGGTCGAAGGATGCAACGACGTCGAGGGCGCCGCCATGATTTAAGTGGGGGAGGATGTTATGACCCTGGAGTTTATGCATTTCAGAGACTTGGGTTTAGCGCTTTTCTCTTAAGCGTTGCATCAGGCGAAGTCATAGTGCCAACTTATGTTTTTGACTTAGCCGTTTTGGGGCTAAGCCCGAGGCATTTGTACACGACTTGAGCGTCGACTTGCTTTGGAGAATGTTTACTCATTTGGGTGCCGACTTGCATTGGTGAATGCATATTCACTTGTAGCACTGACTTGTCTTGGTGTATCACTTGATGCATTATAATTATGGCGGAATCAGTGGAGGCGGTTCTTTTATGATGCATTGGTCGATGAGAGATGACGAGGCCGACTGGTGATTTGGGTTGGGCGCAATCGGCGAGGCGTTGGAATTTTGAGAACCGTAGATTAGGGGTGAGCCCAATATCTTGCGGCAATGCAACACTTAGCGATTCGAGGCGCTACCTACTTAAGGCGCGACCTGGAGGCATTTGAGCAGACAGATGGAGGTGGTCATTCAAATTATAGATTCGAAAGCTTGCGAAGCAGAGAACTGCGAATTTGGCGTTTGGAGAAGGAGAAGTGCAAAGTGCGACTTCAGTCCTTAGTGAAGCGTTCAAATTCCCTTTTATGTGATATTTGGGGCTGAGAGCCTTTTCATTGTAATAAGCGATCGGCTAAAGTTTCTAGCCTTGATTCGATTTGTATTTACTTGTGATCCGTGGATAAAGTATTCTGGGGCAGTGCCCTTTGTCATTTTGACCTATGTTGCATTTGTACCGCGGTGCATTGCATTACTTGTGCACTTTCGCACTATTCTGTGTATTTAAGTCTTCTACATTGATTGAATTGCGTTCCGTTGCGACATTGGGGTTTAGGCGTAGCCTGGGATTCACGCTCCTTGAGCCATTTTGCCAGTGCCGCACGAGCTCGAACAGGAAGCCCATGGCATTAAGCACCATTGCCTTGGATTTTCATCACATTCTACATGGTACAATCAATATTCGGTGAATTCTAATATAATGCATTTTACGCACCACAAAATATCATTTCACATGGGACTGATCTACGGAGACTTTAATCATCCTCCTGAACACCATTTTGAACACATTGATCATTACCCCACCAGACCCATTACTAGTATTGTGCTCTGTTAGCATAAGTTGATGACATAAAAGCTCGTGTACAGTCAAACTCTAATAAAAACTGAAAAGGATGGGAGATTTAATACTTAAATATAAAGCAACATTCCCATAGTGGGATAAGTTATCGTTGGAAATGCAATTTATTTGGTTGTAGGCACTCGTAAGACAATTTCACATAGTAGAGGAGAGATGAATTAGCATGGCCATTGACTCCCACCAGCTTAAAGTCTAAAAATACATATCAGTCTTAAAATATTACTATTGAATGAGATTCAAATGTAAATGTTCAGTAAAATTTAGATTGCTTTTGGATTTACTGTGTATATTTTTGTTATTGATATTTCATATTATACTTAGTGATTGTCAAAAAGAGGAATGTGAAGGATTGGAATAGGGGGAGGAGTGAGTTTTGAAGACATAGTTACAAAACTTCCAAATATATTTATCTTATTATTAAATAACGTGGAAAAATATTTTACTAAAGAGAAGAGTCCAAGGCACAAATTCTGAGTAAGATATAAAGTAATAAGAAAGGAAAAAAAACAATATATAGGTCTTGTTGACCCCTGAAGCTACAAAAGTTGTTAGGTTTGTCGTCCTAATAGTTTGTAGTATTATTAAAGTTGTACTAAAAATATTTATTTACCTTTTTCTAAAAGCTAGTCATATTATTGGCCAGTGTTCAAATCTATACTAATATATAACTATGTTCCACAACATTCCAAGGATGAGGATGGTAGGGGATGCATATTGGATGTTAGATTTAGGTGTTATGTTCCACAACATTTTAAGGATGAGGATGGTAGGGGATGCTATTGGATGTTAGTTTTGGGTGTTTTGGGATGGTGTAGGGATATATGTATTTCAAAATGTAGAAGACATAGCTAAATTGATTAGTGATAGTAGTGTAGCAAGAGAAAGAAAAAAAAGTGAAACATGAATTTAAAAATATACCATGATTTAGATTCATAATTTATATTACTAAAAATGATGATAGTGTATCAATAATAAAATAATATGGGCAAAAGTTTCTGATTTAATTATTGTAACTCTAACTCAAGATTTTTGATAGACAAGGTAAAATATTGTACCTACTTTTAAGTGTCAATCAAGTCAAAAGAGTTTTCTGATTTTGAGTCTCACTTTGTGGCTCAAGTCACGGATTATCTAATAGGACCTCACTAGACAACAAGGTAAAATATTGTACTACTTTTAACTGTGCCTCAAGTCTAAAGAGCTTTCTGATTTTCAGTCTCACTTTGTTTCTCAAGTTATGGTTTATCTAATGGGACCTCAGTAGACAACAAGGTAAAATATTGTACTACTTTCAACTGTGCCTCAAGTCAAAAGGAGCTTTTTGATTTGAGTCTCACTTTGTGGCTCACATCATGGATTATCTAATGGAACCTTAGGGGATTTTTTTTTTTTTTTTGTTGTTGTTGATTTTGACATCTCAAGGCACTATGACTTGCAAGTAACTTCCTTGATTATCTAGAAGTGATTTTGTTCTACTTAATTAGGTGGATAAATTATAGGTGGAATATTTCCTCTTTATAACAAAGAAACTAACACCCGTGAGAGTAAGCAAATAGCAGCTTATTTCAACTTCTACGTGTCCTTTCTATGTTATTTCCACCATCCAATAGGATATTTTTGTCACGAGTAACCCTACCTTCCCTTGTTGCATTCAATTTCTTAAATGTAGGACTATAAACGAGTAACCCTACCTTTCCTTGCATTTGGTTTCTTAAATGTAAGTATGAAAATCCAAAATTAAACCCATTGCTTTTGATTTACGGTTGCACCAATAATGTTGTAAATCTTACAAATAGCCTTCATAAATCCCTTTATTAACTCATCATCAAAACGAGGAGCTCTATCACTTGAGTATAACTTGAGGACAAGTGAGATTATGAGCATAGATAGCCATATGAGGAGTGATTATTGCATTCCACTATTTTGTTATAGGCCTAATATACTCATCATGATCATTGTCACAAAATGCTTGTATCATTTATGGTATAAGAAGTTTCATAAACCTCTTCAAGGAGAGTTTGTGTCCACATATACCTAATACAAAAACCAAATATATTTGCAAGCAATATTAAAGAAAATTAACAAGTTTTTTTTTTAAAATAAAAATAAAGTAGTGGTTAAACACATAGGTTAATAAGAAAGCTAATAGTGTTTTTTATTAGAGTGATTTTATTTGATAACCTTTTCATTGTGTTTTTGTTTGGTATATAAAAGAGAAATAGTACTATATGTAAGCAATTTATTGTGGATTGAGGATGGGAGTTAGGGTTGTATTGTGAAACAATAGAACAATAATTAGAATTAAATTTCAGAAAAGCAAATATAATGTCTATCAAGGAGCAACAATAACATACATTCTCCACTCAACCTATGCCCGTATTTAGGTGGATATTGATGCTTCCAAGGGTTTGCCTGTAGAGATCAAGCTAGTCTCTTCTAAGGGAAGCTGGATTCAGTCTTTGGACTATGAAGGAATCCCTTTCAGGTGTAGAAGATGCTTTCAAATAGGTCATGTTGCAGCCAAATGTGGTCCAGGTAAAACCAGGTGCTTTGTATCTTGGTGGAAAGGTGCTTCTTCCCATCATTACATGGTTGTGAAGAGTACTTCCCAGCCGAGTTTTTCCCAAGTAGTTGCTCCAGATTCTCTTGACCCTTCCCCTCTGTCGAATGTGGGTAATGATTTATCCCATGAGGATGCTATTTGTGTTAGTCATGTTGTTGATTCGACGAGTGTGGGTGCTCCCCTTGCTGATTGTGTCCATGTGCTGGTTTCAGATTCTGCTAGAACTGTCTCTTCTTTGATGGATGGGTCTAGATTTTTTGTTGGTACGCTAGTCGTTGTTGGCTCTGCAGGTCCTCTTGCCTCTCCCTCTTTGGTTGTTGTTTCTGGAATGGCTCCAGGATTTGGTTCTGTGTTGGTCGAGCCTATGTAGGTTGCTGGAAATTTAATGGATGCTAGGAATTCGGTTCTGGATTCCCTATGCTGACATGATGAAGTTGCTAAAGTGGAAGAAGGCTGGATTACGGTGAAAGGTAAATCTTTCAAAAGATCTTCGCCTTCTTTTGATATGACACTTTGATCCCATAAGAAGGGGGCTAAGGGATAATCTTGATGTTGGTTTTATTTCTTGGGTGTTTCTTGGGGGATTTGACCTTTTGGTCTGGTTGGTCTGTTGTGTGTTGGGAACTCTTAAAGCTTTATCTTAAGGTTCTTCTTTGTACATGGGGGTTTCATGGCCCTATCAAAACTTGTTTTTACCTAATTCAAAACACAATATTTTATTAGAGGGTAGATCCACAATATAAAGACACATGCAATGTCTATTGAGGAGCAACAATAAAATAATATTCTAATAGAGGGTAGATACACAATAGCTTGTCCCACTTATGGGACATCATAATCTTGCATGGTCGGAGAATTTTTTTTACCAAATCCCTTTGTTTGTAGATGACTACATAATCACATTCGTTTGAAAATGACTGTATGATATTTTAGTTTAAAGGCCTCTTACATTCTTAATATTTTAATATTTTTTGAAGTTAAGGAAGGGACCTTCATTGGAAGGTAATTGGATGCTTTCAAATGAAGTTCCTATTAACAAAGTTCCTTCAAATGTCTTTGGATGGGCATTTCTACCTTGGTGATTTTTTCTCTTTCTTGTTTTGTTTAAAATCTTGGGTTGGACTAGTAAATAAAATCAACATGTTAGAATAATTTCTAGGATCATAGCCCTTCCCTTGAGTAATCTTTTCAAAAAGTATAATTATACATATAGAAATAATTTTTACGGGCAATAAGTGACTTTATTCAAGAAATAATGAGGTCATATAAACCACAAAGATTTTGAAATGACCATCAAGGAAGTCTAAATAACAAACGACAAACAAGTAATCCACTAAGGAAGCCAATTGAACTACCAACCCCTACTCTTGGAGGGACGAGAAAGTTTTGTATATTCAAACTTCCCATACAAAGTCTACCTTTCATGACCCCCACGAATAAGCTCAAGAAGATGTAAGGTTTCTCATGAGATAAATCACTCCAATTATCCACATTCCAACCGTGAAATCCTTTATAAGCCCGCGTAGCAAGACAATCAACCACTCTTCCATTCTCATAGGATATGCATAAAGGAAATTACCTCAAAATTCCTTATCGAACATTTTATCTATTTAACCATGATAGCCAATTTTCAAGAAACCTCTCATAGTTTTCTATATTTTTGAAAAGGCACTAAAATCATAGAATCAATTTCAGACAATACTTTCTTCCATCCCATATCATAAGCTCTTTCCAAAGCCTCGAGAATAACCCAAGCTTCCATTTGATTATTTGAATGAAAGCCCATAAAAATAGAGAAAATAAAATTGATCAAACCTTATATATCCTAACTAATTCCTCATATTCCAACATTGCTTGGATTGACCATAGAAGAGGCATTTGTACTAATTTTAAGAATTCAACTAGGTGGAAGACTCGAATTATGAGATTAATCTTCTTACAGATTTGACTCCCATTACGTGATTTTGACTAAGAAGATTAAGATAAAGAAATATCCAAGCTTTTGCAATTTTCTAATATGACAACGCAAGTGAATCATCCATGTCAAACTTAGCTTCTAGTGTCCCTTTAATCATTTTCTCAATTTTGAACCACACCTATAAAAACCACATTGGGAAGCTTGAAAAATTCTTTGATTGTTCTCAAACCAAATTTTCCAAAAGATGAAAGGTCCAATTCGTAAGAAGCAAGGAGACAAGAAGTTGAGGCAAGAGGGCAACCCAGACCATCCCTAAACTCAATCACAAAAGTGGCATGAACAATAGGTATTTTCCAAAGCTTGACCATACCTCCCAAATTTCCTTAGAAAAAGAACATTGAAAAGATAGTTGATTAATGCATTCCTCACTTCTACTACAAAGAAAGTAGGTCCTTGGAAACCTCTTTTTTAAATGTTATCCCAAGTGAGGCACTTATTTTGACTCAAGAGCCATAAAAAGAAATAACACTTGGGCCACTTGATTTGATTCCAAATTCTTCTCCGCTAGGGAAAATCAAATGCTACTCTTTTGTCAATGTGCCTTTTTTTGCCTACTAGTGAAATTGAAAGGTTCTTAATGAGCCCACCGGGGATCAAGGTTTGCTGAGTGTAAGGCTCCGACATTGAAAAACTAGATGGCCAGGATCGTGCCTCGGGCGAATTTGGTAAAATGGATACCCCTCAGTCCTTGTCTCTTTGTCGAAGAGGTGCAGCCTAAGGCTCATGCTTTCATATGAGGAAGCTAAAATGACTTTATGGATGACCTCTATAAAAAGAGATGCTACACTTCTTTGCTCATCAAGATATTGGTATCCAAGAGAAATTGTGTTCACACCTTTTAAACCATGACCATTGTAAAACTAGGAAATAAGAAATCATGCAATGAGATATAAGAGCAACCACAAACTCAAAGCTTAAAGAAAAATCCTAATCTCACAATAGAGGAATGAAATTAAATGCAATGAGAATGACATCAAATCAACAACATGTTGTATCCAATTCACATATTCTCCATTGTTCTTGTTCTTCCTCAAAAGAGCTCTCAGATTTTAATGTGCACAATTGCAATTTGAAAGCTTGAGAATAAGATGGAAACAAGAAGAAACCAAAAGATAGTGGTTAGTTTGAAAATGAGGATTTGATTCAAAATTTAGAGATTTTGAAGATTCTATAAACAACTAGGATTTATTTAGATCATAGTTCCAAGACTCTATGAGTGTTGGTTGGACTATGCAAGTCCATAGCTAATTTGGTTCTCTTGAGTTTGGGGAGCCCAAGAATTGGACTCTCCAAGTTTGCAGGACTCGACAAACTCACATAGAGTCTTACCCTAGGACTCTATTGCAACCACTATAAAAAAAAAGTAAAAAAATAAAGTTTAATTATTTTCAATTGTCCAAAAGGTGTTTTTATTCACCTCACAACCCGAAAAGCTCATTTCTATTGTTTGCAAACACAAGAAGAGAAAAAGAGGCATCTGAGCAAAAATATTGAGATTAAAGAGGAGATAGTTATTGTTGATCTTGTGCAAGTTAGTAGCTTGCATTCTTGAATTCACATTCTCGCATTTTGTGCAAGTTAGTAGCCCACATTCACGCATTTTGAACTTTCAATGTCATGGATTTCATATTCCATGAATTTTGTTGACATTTGACACTATTTATATTTCTAATGTGTTATTCAGCTTAACTTGTTTGTTTCAGCTAAAGCCTAAAATTTGCATTTATACTTATGTGATCAATGTAAACTTGTGTATGTGTACAAAGTAGCTTATATTTGATGAGATTATTGTGTGTTTAAGGTTTATTTATTAAAGGATGCATGAAACCAGTTTTAAATCCTTAAAAAAATTTGAATTTTTTGGGTTTTTCAATTTTTCGAGTTTGGGCACTGAGTCTAAGTCTCAATTAAAAATCCGCTTGTCGATTCCGAGCCGAGTTTGGGTCTTGTAACACTAATTTAGATTTCGGGTAATGAGCAAATAAGATTGAATGACACTTAAAGTTGCCATTCGGAAATAAGAAGAGGAGTTGAGTGAAAATAAATAAAGCAACTATTTATTTTCAACAAAAGCTACTATTTCAAAAGTGGAGCACAAAATTGGAAAGTGAGAGTTAAGTGGTCATAGAAATTAGCAAGAGTTAAGTGGAAAAGAGTGAAAGAGTTGAGTGGGAGTGAGGAAAATGAAAATTTAAAAGAGTTAAGTGGGGTTGGATGTTTCACCCACATTTGAGAGATAATTAAATAAATTTAGGATTTATTTAATTATGAGGATTTCAGATTAAGGAATTAAATAATTAAAATAATTATTTAATCATGGAAGAACAATTAGTTAGGTTAGAGGGGTTCAAAATTATGTAAGGGTAGAAGAATGATTTGCTTAGGCAATTAAATGATAAAGATCACTTAATCAAGGATGAATGATGAACTTTAATTAAATAATATGTAATTATTTAATTAAAGATTTTAAAAGAAATATTAATTAATAATTGAAAATTATTTAATTAGTTGAGACAAAAAGTTAGTGAAAAGCATTGTTGTAGATAGGGGATGATTTTTAGTGTTTACAATCACAAGCAAGAATATTAGAATCCTGTAAAGAGTAACAATATCTGAGCCAATATAGAAGTCAAAGTATCTCTATCCTCAGGTGACCCTCCAACAAGCCATCTTTGTGGTTCACACTACATACAAGAAGAGTAACTACCCAAGGGGATTTTGATCTTGATGTCATAAAACTTGGGCCTTCCAATGTCATAAAAGATATCACGAAGGTGCGAAAGCTGAGAGAAAGACAAAAGAATTCATATCTCAAAATAAAGCATTGTTGCCTTCAGTTACTATCCAAAAAGGCATTTTTAATGTTATTTCAAATTATAGATCCTTTCTCAACCAAATTCATATTTGGAGTATGCTCCTTAGGAACTCTTAGATATTTAGCATTTAGGATGTTAGCCCAAGGCTGTCTTGGATTTCTACACCACCTCCAATATAATTTGGCTACTAAGCCTTGACATTCGAGCTTCGATTGTTGCAATCCAAGATCCCTATGTCTTTAGGACTGCACCTCTTATCCCAATCCGTCACAATCCTAGGTCTATAGTCACTTTAGGACTGCACATCTTATCCTAATTCAAAAGGCTTCTTTTATGTCTATCTAGGTTCTCATCCCATAAAAACTTTCTAGAGAGCAAAAAAAATTCCTTAAAAAACTCTTAGGGACAACCAAAATTAAAAACCTATAAATAGGCAAAGCTTGTAGGATTGACTGTAAGAGCATTAACCGACCAACAAAAGATAACCATTAAAAATTCCAACGGTTAGCCCTTGAATGAAATCTATCTAAGATCTATTTATGTTGGTGTAATTAAATATTCCTAATTACACTTTACTTAATCTTACTTAGGATAATGCATTGCATAGTAGTTTGTCATTGAGACACCTAGGAGTTTGCATCCTATTTTAGCACACAGTGTAGGAGAAATTCCACTTTAGGTGGTGATAGTTGTTATCTCAATCCACTTTATGTGTGAGACCCACCTTTAGTGCACATATCACATTATCATACATTATCATCCTCATCATATTGCACATACTTCATTGCATAATGGAGGATGATCCACCTTTGGTGGACATGCGATTCTTCCTTGTGTAGGTGACAACTTATCTTCTCTTTATCATTGTCTCTTATTGCCTTGCCTATATAAGAAAACACTTCTATATTGTAAATCATCTCCAATATATCCAATATCTTCTATTTGCATATTGCATCATTAATGAGAATACAATTTATTCATGTTCATATCATCTCTCTTGTCTTTGTGTTATTCTTTGACCTCTAGTTCCTTGGTTCATTTCTATTTACAAATTCTTACATGGTATCAGAGCTCTCAAGGTGTGAAGACTTCTCAAGAATAGCAATCTCACCATTGCATAATCTATTTGGAGAAAATTGGGGGTTTTGTATTTTGTGGCTTTCTATTGTAGGTCAAAATTGGAGCTTACTGGTGAAAATCAGAGGTTGGTATCATATTAAGGAGGTCCAAAAAACCCTAAATTAAATTTTGTTTCATCTGAATTGGACATCTAAGGCCAAATCTAGAGCCCTTTGAATTTTGGAGTCGTGGCAACGGTGATTCAGAGAAAAAAATTACGCAAGCGATTTTCAAACAACGATATCTCAGTCATCCGGACTCCTTTTTTCAAGCAATATTTTTTTGTTTTGGGGTAGAATTTCATGCTCTACAAAGTAGTGTAGGTGGGTTTTGATCTTTGTTCCTAAATTTTTCTGAAAATCGCAAATCTCATTTTTTGCAACTTCCAAGGCCTCATTCGGGCTCATGTGAACTCCTTTTTGGGTGCAATTTTTTTTTGAAAGTGCATGACTTTTTTCTATATTTTATAGTGGTGCTATCAAATTATAGTGAATGCGAGCAAAAATTGTACTTTCAAAATTTGACTTAGTTCTGCAATTGTAATGCATAGGCCTTAGTTTGGCCTTTTGCATAGTGATATAAGTCTATTATAGTCTGATTGTGGGGTGTAATAATTTGTTGGTCTCATTGATGTAATCATGGTTATTTTATTCACTTTGGAGAAAGAGAACTATAGGCAATGGAATGAACTCATCCTCACTTATCTTAGTGAGCATCATCTATTGGGAAATACTTATAATCTATTGCCCTATTTGAATAATGAAGTTCCTTGCGAAGGGGATCATTTTATTTGGAGAATGTTTCGAGCTATAGTTTTTGATGCTATGTTTGAGAATGTTGATGATGAATTTTGTGAGTCACTTTGTCACTTTGAGGATCCTCTTGCTTGTTGGAATTATATTTGAGAGGTGTATGAAGATCATGATCCTTCGCCATCTCTTGATGCTCCTCTTTCTAATGTGCCTCTTCATTCTTCAGAGAAAACAACCCATGGTCGTAACCCTTTGGAGGAGATTATAGACGCTTCAAAGGTTATTGGTTCTTCACTTCAAATCACACAATCATATGTTGTTGGTGATTCTAGTGAGTCATTACAAGAGATATCTATTTGTCTTCCTGATTGGGATTCCTACTGCCATATATTGGTTAATTGTTTGTTTAGTCTCATATTGCAGATTTGGGAGACATACTTGAGGGGGTTTATCTTCTCTTAGATGATAGTTTCATCACAATTGGAGATACTTCTTCACCTTCTTTGGAGATTGGCATTCAAGATTTTTCTCCTTCACTTAGTTTGTCACATTTCATGGTTCAATTTGATGACGTGATGGATTACTTGAGCTTGGAGATACCTATTCAGTCTTTAGAGATGCATACTTGCAGACTTCCTTCCTCCTTCCACTTTGACATGGATTGACTTCTTCATCATTTGATGTACTTATTTCTTCCTAAGGGGAGACATGTTGCTTCTAGGCATTGCCTTGTCTTTTGAATGGAGGTACACTTCATCAACATTGGAGCTTCTTCATTGGGGGGGGGGGGATATTATGTCTCTAGCTTTCCTTCCTATGGGAGGGTAATTGCTTGTATATACATGATGTATGCCATACTTGGGGGGTCTTGAGTACTCCATCCATCCATGCATCTTGTGTGTTTTCATCTCTCTTTTTGGAGGGGAGTTTTGTCCCATGAGGTTTTCTCCCTTTCTTCGCTTTATGAGAGATTTATTCGATTTCATGTATTGCATTTACATATTGTACACGAGTACCTAAAATGGCCTTGTAGCTGGGACCCATCTTGCATTGTGAGTATTAGTGCATTCCCCTAAGTTGCACTTAAGGGGGGGTGTTGGTGTAATTAAATGTTCCTAGATACACTTTACTTAATCTTACTTAGGATAATGCAGTGGATAGTAGTTTGTCATTGAGACACTTAGGAGTTTGCATCCTATTTTGTCACATGGTGAGGAGAAATTCCACTTGAGGTGGTGATAGTTGTTATCTCATTCCACTTTATGTGTGAGATCCATCTTTAGTGCATATATCATATTATCATCCTCATGATATTGCACATACTTCATTGCATAATGGAGGATGATCCACCTTTGGTGAACATGTGATTTCGCCTTGTGTAGGTGATAGCTTATCTTCTCCTTATCATTGTCTCTTATTGCCTTGCCTATATAAGAAGACACTTCTATATTGTAAATCATCTCCAATATCTCCAATATCTTCTATTTGCATATTGCATCATTAATGAGAAGACAATTTATTTGTGTTCATATCATCTCTCTTGTCTTTGTGATATTCTTTGACCTCCAGATCCTTGGTTTTGTGCTATTTGCAAATTCTTACAACTTCCAATGCTCTCTTATAAGACTTCTAGATGCAATATGGATGCTCAAATATTCAATTGACATAGACCCAATCTAAAAATGAGGAACATTTGTTATCCTATGTTGAACATGAGCATCTGTGTTGAAGAAAATGATTTTATATTTCCCATCATTGATCAATTGGCTAGAAGCAAATAAGTAAATATTCAGAGCCTTTTTGAAATTAATAGCTTCCTTAACTCTAGCCATACCCATCAAAGTATTATCTCAACAAACTAAAGATGATATCGAGAAATGGAGCTCTTTGCCTACAACTAGCTTTGAATATATCCTCTTAATTGAAAACACTTTAGCAGTATACCTAGTCCTTTAGCCATTAAAATGAACATATAGGTAGGAAAAAGAGGAGGGAATACCATTGGTTAATATTGCTAAAGATGATAATGTCACACAACTCCATAACCCACTCAATCCAATTTGTGATAAAGCTAAATGCTTGGAAAATGCTATGAAGAAAAGGTCGATTGATTATGTCATAAGCTTTATACATATCAAGTTTAATGAACATAGTCTTTGCCTTGGAGGTAGACATAGAATTAATGAATTGTGCTACCACAACAATACCATCCAAAATATGATGACCTTGAACAAATCCACCTTGCTCAGGGGATATTAGAATACTCAAAATCCTTTTTCAAACATTTTGCAATAATTTTGTAACTGACGTTGCATAACACAATATGACAAAATGGGTCAAGAGAGTGAGCATTTTCATATTTGGGAAATATAAAAAAAGTGGAATTATTAGGCCTTTACATTTTCTTTTTCATTTGAAATTCTCAAAACACCTCCAACAAGTTAGCACTTATAATTTCCCAAATTTTTTGATAGAATTTAGCAAGAAAACTATTAAGCTCAAGACATTTACCTGTCTTCATTAGGAAAATAATTGACTTAAGCCCCTCCATTTAAATAGGATCCAAAAGAGACTCATTAATACCATTAGTAACCAAGGGAGGAATACACTCTAATATAAGTCTCTCATTACCCACACGATGATGTCTTTACTCATGAAATAAAAATGAAATACCTAACAACTTTGTTAGATATATCTTGAAAAGGCGAACAAAATTCCCCTTTCTTATAGGCGAGAGAGCCTATAACTTCACGACTATATGTTCTTTTACTGAGATGTGCAAAAGAGGTATATCTATCTCCTTGTAGCCAATCAACTCGAGACTTTTGTTTTAAAAAATCTCCTCTTGAAGATCCCATTTAGCTGGCTCATTTGAAAGATGTGATTCCTTAATTAGAAGATCCCCTGTCAACCCATCATCCTTTATGTGAAAGGTAAGTTCCTCAAGCTTAGCTTGAAGAATCTTCTTAATTTGAAAAATATTTTCAACAGTAAACTATTCCATTTTGTTAGCTCGTACTTAACAAATTGGAGGCATTTGAAAAAGGAATTACCAAATTTAGGTTTCATTTCCATCCACCAACCCTCCATGAAATTATATGAATTAGAATTGTAAGGCCACAATAATTGATATTTGAAAGGAGCATTTTTTGGCCTTGAAAATACAGAAGAGTGAAAGGCTACACGCCAATGATCAGACTCTTTCCATCCCAAAATCTCAACAAATTGAAGCCCCTTTGCCACCAAACCAAAAATTAGAGGCCAAAAATCCACCTAACCTTTTGAATATAGAATTTTGTCTATTAGTCTAGGTAAAAGTTCTATTCCTTGGTTTCACATCAATGAGATTAAGAAATGAAATGTTTCCCCTCAACAGATCAAAGGAAGGAACCAATATCTCCATACATCCTCTTTTCTCATTTAGGGTTGTAATAGAATTAAAATCACTTACTAATATCCATGCTGAACTAGGAGCATCAACATTAGTGAGCAAGATGGAAGTCCTAGAGAAAAATAAGAGGCAACCAAGGAGATTGAATTCTTGTTGCCAACCCACCAAGAAGAAATTATACTACAGGCATCCACTAGAGATGTAACCCGCTCATAGAACCATGAGCTTCAATAGAAAGACAATATCCACCTCTCCAAATATTTGGAATGAAGCTAACCATATATTCACACGATAATTTTGTTTCCTAAATGAAAAGAATTTTTGGTTGTGTTCTTTGATAATATCACTAGTAGCCTTTTGTTGAGGGATGCTTCTCAAACCCCTCAAATTCTAGGATATCAGTTTCAATTTAGAGGATTAAAAAAGTGAGAATCTAATGTCTTAATAACACTATATCCAACCAGAGAATCCCCTATTAATTTCATTTTTTGATGATCTTTCTTCCTTTCTACCTTTACCAACTTATCCATCCCACCTTCCTTAATAATATTTTGTGTTGATGGACCGACAAAGGAGAGGTCTTCTTTTTACCTTTATCCTTTTCTCAATATCATGTGTGAGATCCAACATGTCCCCATCCCTATTTATCTCTAGTTGGCTTTCCTTCAAACGAGAATGCCCAATTTCTTGGCTTGAATTTTAGAATAGTTGTATCGTTGTATCGAGGCCAAGGTGATTAATCACTTGGCCAAAATTTACTAAAGTCCTCTTCTACTAGCTCTAAATCCTCCAAAGCTTCCAACACATCAAATCTATTACCAAAACCCTCTTTTGTATTAGCTTTGTTCTAACAATTAATCAACTTTGTCTCTAGTCGAGATTTAACATGCACAAATCCTTTTGAATTAGCTATCTCAAGTTGAATATAGGCATTTTTCCTTTTCTCTTGCATTGACACTTGTATTTTAGGACTAGGAGTAGAAAGTTGAGTCAATTTTTTACAATTTCTTTGAAAATGACCATACTCATGATATATGTGACAACAAAGTGGGAGAGCTTCATAGCCTATCTTGTGTATCTAATATTTATTCTCCAATTTGATCTCGAAGGATTCAGGGAGAGGATTGTTCAGATCAACCTCAATACAAGGACGAGAAAATTTAACAAAGCTCCTATCAAGGGTTTTATGAGGTCTCATTAGCTTCCCAATACTTGTTGATATCGATTGCAAAATATCTGACATACTTAATCACATTGGGTGTGTAGGAAGTCAAGCCAGAAGTGGGATCTTGGAAGACGTCTCTTCCACAAGATGGAAACCCAAATGTCAGGGTTTGATAAATAACCCCGATTGACTAGGCAAATATGGACCACCTTCAAAACTCTTATTTTGATTTTTCATTTAAAATAACACCACAAAGAACTACCCATTAACAACAAGAATGATTTCAAGATCTCATGTTGGACTCTAGTTCCTCCTGACCCTATTCACCAGAAAGGTATAGTAATATGTAGTCCCATGAATTAGAAAATAAAGGCAAAATGCTCTGAAACTTATAAAACATCTTCTACAACGGAATTCGAATACTGACCAAAATAGGTCATTCCTTGCATATGGTTCAATCTTGAATTAGATTTTGGGTTCAATCTTGAGGAATTGCTGGAAAGGTGATCTATGGTTGCATGCAACAAAAAATTAACAACGTTGACATGATCTAAAGATGAAGCATCACTCATGTTGAACACATTTCTAAAACAAAAAAATATGGGGATCCTTTGGACCCCTACATGTTGCCTAGCCATAATGAAACACAAAGCACATGAATGAGAATGATAATAAAATAAAGAACCAAGCTAAGACCTATCGTTGCAAAATGATTCTCACCACAAACCACAACATCAAAGGATGCAAGAAAAGAGAATATTTGGCCCTACACATGTCAAAGAAGACCCACCAAAGAGAAAGAGCCATTAATCGAGGGAAAAAACCGTAAACAACAAAAAACCCAAACTAGGCATCACTAAGGTCACCATAGTAGAGAGAAAACACCCCTACACAACATAGGGGTGTGAGGAGAAACATCGATACATGTAGAGTGCGCACTGCTCTAAATGACGCTATAGGGTGCTAAGAACCCCTCATCGCCCAACTCTTTGCTATCTCCCAGTTAGTACAAACACAATCAAATCCAAAAAGAAGAAATGATATCTCCCAATTTTCAAAATTTTATTTGTTAGCTTGAATATATATAATTTGATCATTTATTTATTTTCTATTTTATAATGAAAATAAGTTTTCACTAGACATTAGGATCTCTATTCTACATAGAATTTAAAAAAAAAATACATATATTTTGAAGAATATTTTCTCACTAATATTGATGTCCTTTCAAAAAAAAATAGATTTATATGGAAAGATTTATGCATTTGTGAAATGAAGCTATGTTTAAATTAGAATTAATTTCACATGTAAAAGTAATAATAAATAAAATTCACAACAAAAATTTGTAAAAATAAATTGTATGTTAAATATTGGTGTTATCAATTTATATTTAAGAATATATAAATTATCTTTATTTTTTATTTATGTTATGTGTTGTGGAATGTATGTCATTTTAAAAAATATTGTTAAGTTAAAAATAAATTATTAATATTTGTGTGTGTGTGTGTGTGTGTGTGTGTGTGTGTATAATTTTTAATTTTTAATAGTTTCACTATTATAGGTTATGGAAGGTGAGATTTTAGATAAAAGTGATGATTCCAATGTCTAATGTCTTATGTTGCTAAACAATGAGACCTACTATTGTGAGATTTATCTTAGACAAAATAATTGTTAAATTATTTATTAATTTTAGAAGTTTTCTATTTGATACATTTTTTTTCTTATGATTAATATATAATTTATTCAATGTAATAATTTATGTTACTCAAACCTTTCTAATAAGGATTTTTTTTTATAACTGTGTACAATTTTGTCAATCACAAACCTCAACGAGACATTAGTATGAGCAATCAAATCAAATTTAGATACAAAATAGTTACAAAAATGAAATGAAAGACTCATGAGCATCTCATAGCTCTCTATTCCTAAGGACCTTTAGCTCTCAGCTGCAAAATTGAGGTTATGGTGACAACTTAGAAAATGAGAATGAATGATACGATGAAGATCTAACCTATTTCGAATGCAAAATTAGGCTAAATGATGCAAAATGAGTTCAACTTTATAAGACTACTCAAATGCAATTGCTATGATGGATGCAAAAATGAGTATAATGTGGATGCTTGAATAGAAGTGGATGATTTTCTCTAAAAATGCATCTTATTTATAGGATTTCTCAAGGTGTTGGGGGTGAGTTTGATTAACCATGATCAAAGTAGAAATTGAGTTAGGGGTGATGATGTGTCCAATATGAATGGTCAAGATTGCAAATTGAGATTGAATGACCAAGATAACAAAGCCTATTTGTGATTTATGTGAGTTTGTTCCTCATCTCATTGGTTGAATTCAATTTTGTCTTTTTGTGGTTGGTGAGAGATTTTAGAATTTAATTAATTCAAAATGATTAATTAATTTAGCCATGTTTGATCGGTTGAATAGGTTGAATTTTGGCTTTTATTTGAAAGGATTAATTAATTAATGCTGAACTATATAATCAAATATTTAATGTAATTACATAGTAGATATTTTTTATTTAATTAATCCAATTGCTTTAAGTTAATTAATGTTTTCTTTTTGACCATTTTTAGGTATATACATTTTGCCCATCTTTGAATCACCGTGCGAGCACTGTGTTGGTTCAAAGAATAATCTGATTTGATCTCGTTTTGATGTTTTGATGCTTGCCTGATTAATTGATGTTGCCCCACTAATTATGATCATTGTTCCAGCCGTTGTGATGATGATGAAAATATTAAAGAGATTTTTTAAACTCAACAATTGATTTGTTTGATGCCTCAAATGTGGAAATGATTTAAGTCAATTTATGCCCTAGACCTTGATCTGCTTTTGATACTTGATGGATGCCCCAGAGATAACCTGGTAAATATGATGATGGATATAAAATTCCCTCTCGAGAGATTGATCAGACAAAGTGTGATGAGATTGATCTCTAAATAAGGAAAATATTTGATGATTGACATTGCGCTACTGATTAAGAAGAGATGAGTTGATTTTTGACCACATGATAGATGGAAGTCAATGATACAAACAAACAAATAGATTTTGGGATTTAGCACAGGGTCATCTACAGGTGCATTTATTAGATCATTTGGGATTTAGATCATGGATGTATACAAATACTTGTTTAGACACTCAATAATTCTTGCCCCAATATTAATCTAAAGATATTTAATGATAAGGTTCCATGCCTTGAAAAATCCACTAGATGCTTTATTGAATGGATGACTTAAATCTAATATGAATGCAACCTAAATGCAATGTTGTCATATTTCATGGAGTCTTTTTTCATGCTTATTATCATCATTGAGCTTTTTTAAATGTTGAAAATGACAACAACCACCACGTATAATTAAACTATGATGATATGAATACTGATTTCATGAATTTTGATATTGTAAGTTAATACAAACATCGAGGTATAGGAAACGAAGACGACCTGAGTATTGCTTGCGTAAAAACAGACAAGATTTAATTCTTTTCTTGCACAAACTTATGATATCTGCAATGGTCCTCTATCACCCATATCCTTGGATGATGTCTGCAATGATAATTTATTGCTCATATCCTAGGACCAATTTGTACAATACTAAGAATCTTCTCACAAACAACAGACATAAAATATCACGCTTCATCATTACTTCTCTACTTCAACACATCATTGATAAGCTAAAGAGACGTTATAACAAAAATCAAGAAACAACCACATGAACATGAATGCTAGTGTAATTAGATCCTTTTTTAGAAGAATTCATCCATTTATTGATTTGACGTTTGATCTTACGTTGATGTCATGTTTTGATGTTTTGATGGTTGTTCAAAAGTTATAGGTCTTCATCTTTGTTTTGACGCAATTGTTTGATGTTTGTGTTTGTTGTACTGAGCTCAATGATTAACTACTTTAGGGTTAGGATTTTGCCCCTATTTTGACATGACAAAAATGATGATGGACAAGGACAAATTCTAGGCCATGATGAGAGCTTAGTGCATGAATGAGATGTAGATGACGTCTAATTATGCATATGTACAAGAATGACTAAATGCAGATGGATATGTACAAGGATGGTGAATGCAAATGAATACATACAAGGACGGTGAATGCAAATGGATACAATGTGATGCACTTGATAAATGAAGAAGCTAACTTGATACAAGTAGCACATGTTTGTTAGGCTTTCACTACTTGTGTTTATTGCAATTTTTTTATCTTTTGATTTTTTTGGATTTTTATGACTTTTTCGGATTTTTAAATTTTGTTTGAGTTTTTGAGTTTTTAAAGATTTTATGATTTTTTGGGACTTTTAAAGATTTTAACTAAGATCATATTGAATTTCCCCTAATGTCTAGCAGGGCATAATGCATTGTGTGTGGATATAAAAATGATGGAGGCATCATTTAATGTGACTCTCAGGACTGTCTCGTTAAGATTACCCAAGCTAAGGGAAAGGGGGAATGACAATGTAGACTAATGATGTGGTGCATGGGGAATTGTGTGTAAGGTAATGATCATGGTGTAGTGCAAGGCATGGGTGATCCAAAGTAGTGAACATGTTAAGAGAGCATTAAGAGCATGTTTTGTTTTGTATGTCCTTAGTTTTGATCAAGATAAAGGGGTCTATATAGATAGGAAGAACCTCAATCATGATAAGGGGTGATAGAAGACATGATGAATGCCTATGAGAATGCTTAGGAATGGTTAGGATTGGCTTAGGATAAGAAAGATCATGATAAGGGACAATGGAGGAAACAAGCGAATAAGCTATATGGAAAGGATAATGGATATTGGCTGAAAATCACAAATAAGGATAAATGGATAGGCTACATGAGGCTCACAAAGATGCTCTACCATGTCAAGATCAAGGTGAAAAAGGTAATATGGATGTAGATAGGATAAATGGTAGAAAATGAAAGATGGAGGATATGATGGATAATGGAGGATATGATGGATAAGATGGCATGGATTGAACTTTCCCCCAAGTGTGAGTGCATGAGGATGGATTACACATGACGTCTGTTTGCTAGGTTTTCATCATGATAATTTCTCAAGGGACAACATGAAGTGGTTTTCACCATAGGCTGAATGATTTCTCTTTACTTTTTTTTAATTTTTTTCTGACTTTTTGAAAGATAGTGAATGTGTGATAAGAAATGGAGAAATTTAGACATCTTTCTCTCTATATAATACCTCTTTGAAAGATGTTCTATCATAGACCATGGCGATCAATGGTATGCTCAAATATGTTGGTAAGGTGATGTTAGGGGGAGGATGTGGAGGATAAAGGTAGATTGTGGTTAAGATGTTAAGCTATAGATTGGATAAGGGGGATGGAAGGATGGAAAGTAGGTGTTAGATAGTGGAAGGGATATTGAAAGGTTCATGTAGGGGTAGTGGAAGCACCGACAAGATCAACATCAAAACACACTTTGAAGGGTGGTGGAATGATGTAGGAAAAATGGATTGAAAAGTTTGAGATTTTGATGGAGGAAAGTATGTGGATTTTGGGACACAAGGACCCAAAATGGATGGAAAAGGTGATGAAGTATTTGAGGTAATGAATTTTGGGACATATGGACCCAAAATAGACTTGGAAGATAAAAAATTGTCTGAATGGATCTGTGTAGTGTAAGCCTTTGGAAGCTTGAATGTCAACTTTGATTTTTCTTGTGTGCAAGTCTTGTAAGAGAGACTTGGGAATCCACATAGTCTTTGATTTTTATTTCCTTTGAGATGCTTTAGAATGCATTTATTCAATGAGGGATTTAGGAACCCACATTGTCCTTGATTCTTCTTTTTGTTTTGTGAAATTTTGTGGTCTATTTGATATCTCCTTTTGCTTTATCTTCACATATCGATGAGATTGGATACGTTGATCTTTGTACGTATGTGGATTCTTGAATTTTATGATTTTTATGTTTGACATCCAAATTGCTTCCAAAGGTAGTAGGAGTCATGGATGGATATGATTGATATGGAGGGTTCATATGGATAGGCGATTGGAAATTTCTCAAGTATGTTTGGCTTTGTTGACATTTATTTTGATAGGGTAGGTGGATAGTGAGCTAGAATGGTTGGGTATGGTTAATGGAGGAATATAAAGACCAAAGATAGATGGAAGGTTTGAAGTCTTTAGTTCTGGGACATAGAGACCCAAAATGGATTTGGAGGATGGGGGAGGTGTATGTTTGGATTCAGATGGGGAATGTAAGACTTATGGGGGATACCAACATCTTGAGTTTGAGTCATGTAGGAAAATTCATGACCTTTAAGATTTGTCTTCATATCAAGGGGTTTCTCAATAGACTTGATAAGAACAATATGGGTGTGAGAAAAATAAATATCGTGAGGGGAATAAGGAGAAATGTTGGTTTCTTGAGGTAGACATGGAGGTTCATAATGAGATGGTGGGATAATTTGATCTGGACATGAAATAGGACCATTGGACAAAGTGGAAGGGATGTTGTGATCTTTCTTTTCAATAGGCTCGTTGGAAATGGTTGAGGGGATATCATGATCTTGCTTAGGAGGTGGATAAGATATAGGACTTGGAGGGATACTTTGTTCTGGAGGTGGAATGGTATCATCTTGAAAGAAGTGAAAGGGTATGAGGGGATTATCATAGGATGCTAGGGATATAAGTTCTTTCTCATTTTTTGGAGGAGATTGGATGGTGTCTTGATCTTGATTTATATTAGGACTTGTTTCTTCACTCATTTGATTATCCTCTTGACATGAAGCCACTTCTAAGGAAGGGATATGAGTTTGGATGTGCATGGGGATTTTTTGAAAGGACTCAATGTCTTGGCATGATGGGGGGTTATTTTGAGTGGGTATAATAGAGATTGAAGCACATGATGACTTAATATTAGGATTTTTTAAGTATGGGAGGTGTTTATATCAAGACTTAGATTAGCTTGTATTTCTTTTGGAGATATCCCTTGAGGGTAAACACAGTCAACATGATCAACTTGAAAGATATCATCATTGAGTTCATTGTTTGATGGAAGTGGTGTAGCTTTTTGTAAAGCTTTGGGAGATGAAGGAATGGTGTAAGAAGTAGAGGTTACATGTGGGTCATTGCTAGACATAGGATCATGATGTTGCTCATACTTAGTATTAATGTCTTCTTTCTTTTTAGATAATTCATTAGGATCTTCAATTTCAATGATACCTTCATCAAGGAGATCTTGGATCTTATGTTTCAACTCCATGCAATTTGAGGTCTTATGCTTGTTGTGTCTATGATATACACAATAATCACTAAAGAATTCACATCCCCATGTAGTCACTTTTGGAAATGTGATAAGATTGTTTTCAAGAAGCTCTTTCAAAGCTGATTCATAAGATTTCCCCAAATGTGTAAAGTTTCTATCCAAGTGGTATTGAGGTTCACATGTGTTTGCAGAAGTAGAGTCGGATTTGAGATTTTATTTTTGAATTTCAACCATTTTTTTGTATTTTCCTTTGTATTCCTTAGATTTATGCATTGGCCATGATGTCATTTGTTTCTTGGAGACATCCCCCAAGATTTGAGGTTGTTTCATTTTTTCATTTTCTTGATTTTATGTCATGAATCTGTCTCTTGAGATCTTGAATTCGTTGAACCAAGGAAGCCATGGGTGTGTATGATAGTTCTGATCTTGACCTGGAAAAGTGAATGATGAAGTGATATGAGACTCCAGGTTATGACTCAATTCAAACTCTATGGTATGAAGACAACTTAAGATATGATATGTTATGAAGAAATGATATGATCATATGAAGTAAGGATGTGATATGCAAAGAAGGTAATGACACTAGGGTGTGATATGCAAGGGAGGTATGTTATTATGGTATTAAATGCAAGGATGTTATGATGTTATGATATGACATGGAAGGATGTTATGATATTATGGTATGTTGACCATGAGGGGTAGTATTTTTGACTTTTTTTTTGTGTTTTAACAATTTGATGTTTTGTGTGATTTTGGATGAATTTTTGTGATATTTTGGACCATGAAAATACCACAAACAATATTCAAATAGTTTTTTCCCTAGATTTCTACAAAATCAAGTTTATGTTCTTGAATTATTTTAATAGTTTTGATACATGAAAACACTTCAAGAAAGATACCTAAAGAATTTGGCTTCAATATATCATTTATAGGCTCACAAACTTGGAATAAATTCCAAACTTTATACTCCCAACCCTCATGCTATGTGTTCCTCCTAATGTAAGAGGTAATCTTATGTGAGGATGATGAGAAAATTATGCACTTTAACATGCATTCAAGGAGTGGGTGCTCGATTTAAGGTGATGAAATGCAAAAATCTCACAACTCACTACCAAGGGAATACATATGATGAGTAACTTCCAAGGGCGACGAAACCCTTGTGCACTATAAAATAATATACCACATATAATAGGTAGTTTTACTAATTAACACTGTCATAGAAATTATTCCATTTGAAAAGTTTGAGTATAAACTCCATTACAAAGGTTTCCCACCATCATAAAAATGATGTTTTTCGCAATTCCAAAGAACTACTAGAGGAAGGCTATTCTCACTGCCTTTCCATCACTTGTTTCATTAAGCATGAATGCATGTATATTATAGTGGGTTGAATTGCCATGAATTTTGGTTTTATCCCACTTGAGCCATTCCTTCTCACCGGCCTCATAAGGTAAATATTTTGAGGCATGCCTGATATGGTTGAGATGCACTAATGAAATTAAAATTGAATCTTGGTGGGTCTGGTATTTTTGTCACCCAAAAGAGGGGAGAGCATATCCCTACCACTTTTGACCTTAAAACACATAGAACACACAATTCATTCCTTGACCTTGTCTAACTAGGTGAGATCTTGGTGGGTTTGGAATTTTTTATCACCCAAAAGAGGGGAGATCATATTCCTACCACCTTGATCCACAAGCACAAAAAGGTCATTTTAGATTGATCTATGTTTTTGAATTGAAATGCCAAATACTCAATTTCATTGAAATAAAATGCCACAAAGAATATTTTAAGGATTTTGTTAGTGCAAACATTTCTCCAATTTTAGTTCACCAAAGCCACGAGCTTACAACAACATTAGTAGCAACATCCAATATTAGTACCAACAAATTTATAAAGGACAAGCATATAAATTTATAGCAACGTTGTATCTAACTCAATATTTTTCAAGCATGAGTGCATAATGATCAAGAGATTTAGCATCTTCTTGAATTGAAATCATTTCATTTTCCCTTTGAATCTTAGATGCATTAGCAATTACCTTTTTATAAGCCTTTCTAGCATAAAAACCTAGATTCCTGCGAATGACCTTCACTTTAGTAACCCTGATATCTGCAAAACATAAAATTGCAAATTAAACTCTCAGATTTTCAAATTATGCAACAAAGATCAAATGAGATGAAACAAACATCAAACATTACAAAATAGAGATCAAATGCTACAAAATAGAGATCAAATGCTACAAAATAGAGAAAAATTGCTACAATTTACAAAGATCAAATACTACAAAACAAAGATCATATGCGACAAAACTCTTTGCAAATGCTATGAAACTCTCAAATGCAACAAAATTTTATTCAAATGTGATAATATTTCTTGCAGATGTGATGATCTTCAAGTCAAATGCGATGAAATTTGTTGTAGATGTGGCAAACTTTATGTTGAATGCGCCACTCTACCAGATTTTTGTAACCTGCAACTCAAATATGCAAAATAAACTTGATAAATGTGTTAGTAAGGAAGGGTGTGGGCCCCACGGTGGGCACCAATAAATGTGTACAATTTTGTGAATCACAAACCTCAATGAGACAGTAGTATGAGCAATCAAATCCAATTTAGATACAAGTTAGTTAGAAAAACAAAATGAAAGACTCATAAGCATCTCATATATCTCTATTTCTAAGGACCTTTAGCTCTCAGCTGCAAATTGAGCTCATGGTGACATCTTAGAAAATGAGAATGAATGATACGATGAAGATCTAAGCTATTTTGAATGCAAAATTAGACAAAATGATGCAAGATGAGTTCAACATTATAACACTACTAAAATGCAATTGCTATGATGGATGTAAAAATGAGTATAATGTGGATGCTTGAATGGAAGTGGATGATTTTCTCTAAGAGTGCATCCTATTTATAGGATTTCTCAAGGTATTGTGGGTGATTTTGATTAACCATGATCAAAGTAGAGTTTGAGTTAGGGGTGATGACGTGTCCAAGATGAATGGTCAAGACTGCAAATTGAGATTGAATGGTCAAGATAGTAAAACCTATTTGCGATTTATGTGAGCTTGTTCCTCATCTCTTATTGGTTGAATTTAATTTTGTCTTTTTGTGGTTGGTGATAGATTTAAGGATTTAATTAATTCAAAAGAATTAATTAATTTAGCCTTGTGTTATGGGTTGAATAGGTTGAATTTTGGCTTTTATTTGAAAGGATTAATTAATTAATGATGAACTATATAATCAAATATTTAATTTAATTACATAGTAGATGATTGTTTATTTAATTAATCCATTTGCTTTAATTTAATTAATGCTTACCTTTTGACCATTTTCAAGTGTATACAATAACCATTAATTATTGGATCTTGTAGCTTTTGTTTTGTTTTAAATTAATGTTGTTAATGTTTATAGCTTCAGTTGTATGATCATTAGAATACATATAATATATGTTGATTAATAATAATATAATATATGTGTTATATTATTATTAATCATATGAAATTTAATATTTATATTAAATTATTAAATTATTCTTAATTAATAATTGATTGATGAAACATTATAAGATTGATTAAATTATAGTTAATGGGAAGAGGCATGTCCTTTCTTATAAATAATAATGAATAGACATGTCCCATGAAGGGACATGTCTCTCCTAGCCTCATTCCCAATATAAATGAAAGAGAGATTTTTGCATTTGGAAAACACATACAACATAGAGTGCTATTACATTTGCAGATATCCTAAAACTTAACATGGTATCAGAGCCAGACTGCAAATGTAAGAGAGTAGTTTGTTGATGGTGAATGTGTGACTGTCTCAGAAAATACAATCTCAGTAAAAGGACCATATCTCACAAATCCACTATTGGATGTTTCTGAATTTTAGATATGTTGGTGAAAAATAAATTTTTAAGAATCTCACCAGAGCGATTGGAGAAAAAGTGTGGGATTCAAAAGTTATGAAAGAATAAGTACGGGTCTATGTAAAATTTCTGAAAGCAACTTTCATTAAAGAGATATATTAATTTGTTATGATCGTGGTCAAGCATTAACAAAGAATAATGTATTCAAGGAAGTGTATCTCTTTCTAGAAAGAAAGAACTAATTATAGAGTGTCACCTCTCTTGGAACAATCAAGTCAATTCACAAGAAGACATGAGTATTGTTCAACAATATAAGAGTGGGAGTTGTACATTGTGGGGTGGGGGAAATAACCAATGTTACATTTCTATTTGAACAATCCTTAGTGGAGAGTGATAAAATGTTGATCATCCACTCTAGGCTTTCACTCTGCATGAAGGTCGTCGACATGGCTAGCATGAACAACATTATGATCTCTTGTAGCGTGTCCGCCGCAAACAACTTCAAATTTTGATGAGAGTTGATATTTCCTATATGGGCTCACCTTACAAAAGGAAATATTTGAAACTTAAGATAAGTATTCCATATTTTATTAATTCAGATGAATTATTGATTTTGAAATTTATGCTATAATGTTGTCTAGTAAAATCATGTATGCTTCTATCTTTGGTATTTCCGTATGAGATAGTTTATTTTATAAGCTATTTGTAATCTCTCTCTGACATACCTTCAGGACAGAAGCACAAGAAATTGTTTTCAGAGGAAGTCTGACTCTTCAGAGGTAACTTTGGATGAGGAGCTAAGAAGATTGATATCAGACTCAAAGAGAGTCTGACAGTTCATCTTAAGCAATCTTGGATGATCAACAGATTGATATATGCTCAATGAGTTATTCTTTGTGAGAGAAGTTCAAGGTGAAATCCCTTATTTTCACCCTTTGCACTGAGGCATGATAGATGTCATGTGTGTGACTTCATATTTTTAATGGGCATGCCCCCTATGTACATCATAAGGAAGTGACGACTTGCAAATGATTATCACTTGTATTTGTAAGAGTTATTGAAAGGTGACGATCTTACAATAACTTGACCTTATATTGTGATAGACATCTTGTGATGGATGAAACAGATCATAATAGATAGAAATTGTGGATAGAATCACCAATTGAGGCAATCCACATTAAAGCTTGAGAAGCTTGTGGATAGAATCACCGATTGAGGCAATCCACCCGCGAACTTTTGGATAGAATCGCCAATGGAGGCAATCCACTCTAAAGCTCGTGAGTTTGTGGATAGAATCACCGATGGAGGAAATCCACACGAGAGCTTGTGGATAGAATCATCGATGGAGGCAATCCACACGAGATCTTGTGGATAGAATCGTAGATGGAGGCAATCCACTCTAAAGCTCGTGAGTTTGTGGATAGAATCGTCGATGGAGGCAATCCACACGAGAGCTTGTGGATAGAATCATCGATGGAGGTAATCCACTCTAAAGCTCGTGAGTTTGTGGATAGAATCACCGATGGAGGCAATCCACACGAGAGCTTGTGGATAGAATCACCGATGGAGGAAATCCACCTGAGAGCTTGTGGATAGAATCTTCGATGGAGGCAATCCACATCTTGAGACCATGTTTCTATTGATAACATCATGAGGATGATGCTTTTATTTCTTACATCATATGATTGATGTCTTCAAGTGTCATATAAGTGTTGACATTGGATTGATTTATCCTCCCTAGATAAGAGGGAGTGTTGATGTTTTGTATAGCTATGGTGAGGGTCATAAGTGTTGACACATGAGACCACTACACATTTTGTTTGATCATCCTCCCTAGCTAAGAGGGAGTGTTAATGTTTGTAGCTTCAGTCGTATGATCATTAGAATACATATAATATATGTTGATTAATAATAATATAATATATATGTTATATTATTATTAATCATATGAAATTTAATATTTAATATTAAATTATTATATTATTCTTAATTAATAATTTATTGATAAAACATTATAAGACTGATTAAATTATAGTTAATGGGAAGAGACATGTCCTTTCTTATAAATAATAATGAGTAGACATGTCCCATGAAGGGACATGTCTCTCCTAGCCTCATTCCCAATATAAATGAAAGAGATATTGTTGCATTTGGAAAACACATGCAACATAGAGTGCTTTTACATTTGAAGCTATCCTAAAACTTAACAAATGTAGGAGATGATCCTTAGAAGAAAATAGTATAACAAAGAATTTGCAATTTAAAAACATAAGTTTGACAAATTAAGAGAAAAAAAAAACATTGTAATCTCACACTTAAAGGTTGATAAGGAATTTGAAATGATTTCAATTCCAAATACGAGAGTTCAATATTTAGGGAGTTTTGGTATACATTTTTTTAGGTTCTCCTCGCTTGCTCACAAAGGATTGACTATATGTATTTTTCACATGTTTATTGTTAGAATTAAAAGAATTCAATCACCAAGATCCATCGTATGCAAAATACCTGTCACAAAAGCAAAGAATGGAGACACAACTCATAATGATATGAAAGAGAAAATATTCATTCAGAGAGAGAATAGAGGAAATTACAAAAGAATTAATAATTACAAAGAGATCAATCCTTATAAAGGAGATCGAACACCCATAAGGTGGAGAAACCTAGGTTGCATGATAATAATTAATAAAGAATTAATTATTATATGCCTAAAGTTTACCTTAAGTGAACTAGACATAAAAAGTGACTTAATAATTAAATCAACAATGATTTAATTAATAAGTGAAAATACCTTTTTACTCTAATACCCCCCTTAAGATAAACTTAGGGAGAAGCTAAAAGCCTAGAAACAACTATTGAAACAGAAAATGTTCTCGACAACATGGCCTAATCAGGTACCCAAGTACAAAAAATATCTATAAAGAGGAGAAAAGGAGAAAACCCAGTCGGAGAAACCCCTCTCCAAAAAGAGATGAAGCCTAGCGAAGGACAAAAGAAGCTTCCAAACTAGAGAATGTCCCAGAAAATAGGAACAAAGATCGGGTAGAGAAGACTATAATCTGCATGAGTGCCCTCAAATGACACTACTCGAATCAGGATGACAAACAAAGGAAAACATCGAAACTCAAAGATACACATGGAAAAAACACCAAAGTCTAAAGAGTTGATCAAAATAAGACCATGTAGAACACCACTGAAGCATGAAGCTGCAAACACCATCAAAGAATAATTGTTGGAACCTCAACTGAAATAGAATATGATCAGGTAGAGAAGGTTGTAATATGCATGAGTGCCCGCAAATGACACTACTTGAATCAGGATGGAAAACAAAGGCAAACATCAAAACTCGAAGATATAGATAGCAAAAAACACCAAAGTCTGAAGAGATGATCAAAATATGGAAGGATGCCTCCAAAATAGGAATGAAAGAAGTCTTCATATGGTAAATGATCCATCTCACCGAAATGCATAGGTACCCATCCATTGCATCCGCCTAGTACATATAAAATATTATTGAATACATATCTCACTCCATAAAACTAATGAAGCACTAAAAGCAACATGAAATACCCCCATAATGCTAAGCATGGAGAGGTATGACAGGTACACTGAAAGAGGCTGCCAAGAATAACATGTAGAAGAAAGTACAAACACATATAAAGGATGGTGCTAAGGATGATTAATCTTTGGAAAAACATAACGAGGCTAATGTCACGGAAGGAACACTCACTTGAAAATGGTAGATGGAGCCCCCCATGTCACTTTATTATGTAGTGTGAGTACAAATAGACACAAAACATGTAAGATCCCAAGCATGAAATGATGACACTTTATCTCAGCACGGTTGCAAAAAAGAAATGCTACATAAAGATGTCTACAATGCTCAAGGATGACATAAAGTTGTAAGAACATATGTAATAGCTAAAAAGGAGTCATCCCATGCAAGAAAATAGATCCCAGGACCTAAAACATCCAAGATATTTACCAGAACGCCAAAAATAAAAAACCTAAATAAAATGTACCTGGAGCAAATTCTAGCGATGAGACCCATACAAGAAGGAGAATGGGACCAACTTATTGACGACATGCAAAATTCAAAAAATGGAGTCCAGAGGAGCAAGATATGGCGACCAGAGTGCCAAATGGAACCTTGACTTTGACCAGAAAAAAACCTGCAAAATCAGAAAACCAAACCTAGAAAATTAGGTTGGGCTCAGAACCAGCTTTTTGACGATATCTCATTTGGTGAAAAATGCCTTTTTTTCCTCAAGATACGAGAAAAAAATTGAAGACGGCTCCAAAATAAGAACTCCAAGAAACTTCGGCTAAATCTGGCAGAACTTCCAAATTTATGGCCAAATTTGGCGGAGGTACCAAGAAAAACATAAAAAAAATTTCTCCGCCAGTTCGGTGGCGTGAATTTCAAGGCAGCACGTAAATTGAGGTCGCATGAAAGCAAGGTGTTTTTTTCCTCGAAAAGCATGCAAAGGTCGTGCATGTAAAAAGAGGGCTCAGATTTCAACTGTGTCCAAATTGGATGAGCCTTATATGAAAATATGGTATTTTGGACCTTCCAGATGCAACTGTGAGGTCGGTTTGTGCCCAAAGTGCTCCTAAAAATACCTCCCCCAGATCCATACAAAATACTTTGAAAGCTTGAAACCCTCAGCGCTCCAAAAAATCTTCAAAAAACTCAAGAATGGGCAGCAACACCAAGGCTCTAATACCATGTTAGAATTCGAAGAGTTCAATCACCAAGATCCACTGTATGCAAAATACCTGTCATAAAAGCAAAGAATGAAGACACGACTCATAATGATCTGAAAGATGAAAAATTCATTTAGAGAGAGAATAGAGGGAATTACAAAAGAATTAATAATTACAAAGAGATCAATCCTTATAAAGGAGATCGAACACCCAGAAGGTGGAGAAACCTAGGTTGCACAATAATAATTCATTATTATCCGCCTAAAGTTTATCTTAAGTGAACTAGAGATAAAAAGTGACTTAATAATTATATCAATAATGATTTAATTAATAAGTGAAAATACCTTTTTACTGTAACATTTATAACTTTGGAATGAAAATGGAGTAATTTTAGATTTGAAAATATTCTTACTCTTCACCTTGTTGTGAAGGTGAAACCTTTACAATAGATGTTTTCGATACTTATTGTTCCTCTATTGTAGTTAGGCTTTGTGCTTTATGGGTTGTTAGTACTCAAACAATTTTTATCATGTAAATTGAAAGCAAGAAAATGTGTAAGAGAAACAAATCAAAGGAAATGAATTCCCTTTTCACCACAAGATAGAGTTGAAATAGATGCACCAAAGTTTACGTGATTTTCTCTTGATTCGATTGACAATGAATAGTGCTTTCAATATAACAAATAACCTTGCTATGAAAAGAGAGATATATGATTTAGCAACATGAATTTATCTCTTGATAGGTGACTCAAATTTATAGATTTTTGGATAGAAGAGTAGATGGCTAGAATGAAAAGTGACATGAAGGGTTGAGATCAAATGAGAGAATGTGAGAAGGATTGGAGGTTTAGCCTTCTGACAAATGTCACAAGGTGGAAGCATGTGAGAATGAAATTTGTTATGGGGAAGAGGGAAAAGGTGTGCTCACACACGTACAAGAACATATTGGGAAGAACAAAGAGATGTTGCTCTCGAATGCCCAAGGTGTCCAAAAGGATGAAAATGATTAAGGTTGAATACTCTCAGAAGGATTATTACTTTGAAGTTTATGCAAATTTGTGAATTGCCTAAAAAATTCAGGAGCGATAATAGAGGAGCCTTTTGGAGATTGAGGTGCGCCCAATGGAGAATCAATATCAGCCTCAACAATGATAGACTCTATAGCACACTTCTCTAGATTAGGTTTGACTAGTCTCTTTATTGACAATGACATTTTCTTTGTTTTTGGTTTTTCTTGTTTTGAACTACTCATGGTATCCTTCTTAAAAAATCTACCTTTACTATTTCAACTAAAATTCATGCATCTATATGATCTATAATAGAGAAAACCAAGGGTAATTACCTAGGCAAGGTTGACAATTACATGGAATTTCACCTTAGCACATTTGTCCTAAGTTAACTAATTAAATTTCAATCCTTTACCACATTTCCTCGACAATAGTGCCAAAATGTTGGGACCAAGCTGAGTAGGCTTGACTTTGTAGTTTAGGACTAAGAATTTTGTTTGTACTTCAATTTTATGCGTTATTAATTTGGGACGTAGAAATTACAAAAAGATGTTGGGGCTATTTGATAAGGGTTGAAATTAATAAGAGAAATTAAAATCATATGTAGTTAAACAAAATAGTAAATTAAAATGGAAATCTATTTCAATCCTTTTGTTTCTAGTTTGTTATAGTAAGTGACATGAACTATGGAAGGAATTATTATAGACTGCAAAATAACAATAATAGTTCTCTATCTATTTCCAAAATGTAATTTTTTTTAATCTTCAAATAAGTGTTATCAATGAGATTTGCACCCTGTTGAGTAAACTCAACAATCTAGTGATACATGGGAACACTTTTGGGTTGTGGGTAACCTAGAAAAGAAGTGAGCCTCCAGAGATTGTCGACTTCTTGGGTACTTCACCTAAACTAAATCTTTTTAGAGGGAAAGGGTTAGAAAGAAACATGAACTAAAAACTATCCTAAGGGTGATGCACCAAATTGATACTTTCAAATTGATATTGTCATATCTAGCATACGTGCACTCAAAAACTCAGTTCCAACATAACACAACTCAAAATTTACCCATACCTCTACATAAGAATTTCATAGAGAAGGTGCAAATGCTCACAAACCCAAGAAGGAAAACATGGGTTTCACAACTAAATGTTGTTTGCATCACTCACACAACTATATGACCTGAAAAGTATGGCATGTCTTGTCTAAAGGTGATGAAAGAGATGAATGAAAGAGTAAATACATTGAATTTCATAGAAAGCATTCATACATCAATACTTTACACACAATAAAATAGGTTTTGACAATAGGTAGTATCACTTAACTGAATAAAAATACTACACAACAACATACAACTTTGAAAACTGAGTTACAAAACTCACCACTCTTGCTAAAAGAACTCCACAAGGTCACAATACAAGGAAGAATGGTAAGAACTCCCTGAAAACTCAAGTGAGGGATATATATGTTTTTTCAAAGCAGTTGTATCATAAAGGGAGCATTAACTTCTTGGTTGGATTCAATCAATAAGCCCCTTTTTGGGCCCCTTAAACAACTCCAAAAATACATAAAGGTGATCAAAAGTTCATTTCCTAATCTGTTAAGCTTTTAGGATAGCTGCAAATGTAATAAAACTCTATGTGGTATGTATTTTCCAAATGCAACAATATCTCTTTCATTTATATTAGGAATGAGGATAGGAGAGACATGTCCCTTCATGGGACATGTCTGTTCATTATTATTTATAATAAAGGACACGCCTCTTCCCATTAATTAATATTTGATGAAACATTATAAGATTGATTAAATTATAATTAATGGGAGGAGGCATGTCCTTTATTATAAATAATAATGAATAGACATGTTCCATGAAGGGACATGTCTCTCCTATCCTCATTCCCAATATAAATGAAAGAGAGATTGTTGCATTTGGAAAATACATACAACATAGAGTGTTATTACATTTGCAGCTATACTAAAAACTTAACATGGTATCAAAGCAAGACTGCAAATGTAAGAGAGCAGTTTGTTGATGGTGAATGTGTGGCTGTCTCAGAAAATACAGTCTCAGTAAAATGACCATATCTCACAAATCCACCGTTGGATTTTTCTATATTTCAGATATGTTAGTGAAAAACTAATTTCAGAGAATCTCACTGAAGCGATTAGAGAGAAATTCTTGGATTCAAAATTCATGATGGAATGTGTACGGGTCTATGCAAAATTATTGAAAATGACTTTCATTAAAGAGATATATTAATTTGTTATGATCGTGGTCAAGCACTAACAAAGAAGAATGTATTCAAGGAAGTGTGTCTCCTTTTAGAAAGAATTAATTAATTATATAGTGTCACCTCTCTTGGAGAAATCAATTCATTTCATAAGAAGACATGAGAATTGTTCAACGATATAAGAGTGGGAATTGTACATTGTGGGGGGAGAATAATAAATAATGTTACATTTCCATGCATAGTGTGGGGAGATTATTCAAAGGGGAGATGTCTCTAAAATAATATGATAAGGTGTTTTATGATTTGATGTATATGGACCTTCATTGAAGCAAATTGTGTCAAGGATGTTGATGCGCAGATAAGTATTTATTATCTTTGAATATTACATTTATCTACTCATTATAGTCTCTCTCTCATTTGTATTTCTATACGTACTATCAGAGCTATTTTTCTTGATCTTTTTTGGAGATGCTCTTGTAGGAAAAAGAAGATTAGATTCAGAGGGAGTCTGACTCTTCAGAGGTAACTTTGGACGAGGAGCTAAAATATTGATATCACACTCAGAGGGAGTTTGACAATTCATCTTAAGCAATCTTGGATGATCAAAAAATTCACATCTGCTCAACGATTTCTTCTCTATGAAAGAATTTCGAGGTGAAATCCCTTGTTTTCACCCTCTTCACTGAGGCATGATGGATGTCATGTGTGTGAATTCATATTTTTTAATGGGCCTGCCCCCTGTGTAAATCATGAGGAAGTGACGACTTCCAAATGATTATCACTTGTATTTGTTAAAGTTATTGAAAGGTGACGATCTTACAATAACTTGATCTTGTATCATGATAGACATCTTATGATGGCTGAAACAGATCATGATAGATGATATGAATGCTCCTATGGTAAGTGCACATTACCTATGTACATCTTTTGAGTACTTGGTGATGTTGGTAGGCCATTACTCTGAGCACTTGGTGAATATCATGCGACTTGATATTCTTCAGGCCATTGCTCCCGATATCATGAGATTATATCTTTGTAAACTTTTGAGTACTTGGTGGACATCATGTCACTTGATGTTGGTAGGCCATTACTCTGAGTATTTGGTGGACATCATGTGACTTGATGTTGGTAGGCCATTACTTTGAGTATTTGGATAATATCACGCGACTTGACATTTTGTGACAAATACTCCCAATATCATGATATGATATTTATAAATCTATGAGTTATGGTGAATATCATGAGACTTGATATTCTTGGTTAGACCATATCTCTACTATCATATTGAGGTGATATCTAAAATACTTTTGAGTTATGGTGAATATCATGAGACTTGATATTCTCGGTCAGACCATATCTCTGATATCATATTGAGGTGATATCTAAAATACTTTTGAGTTATGGTGAATATCATGAGACTTGATATTCTTGATCAGACCATATCTCTGACATCATATTGAGGTGATATCTAAATTTTTTTTTTTAGTTATGGTGAATATCATGAGACTTGATATTCTTGGTCAGACCATATCTCTTGATATCACGATGAGGTGATATCTTCTCTCTTAAAAGTGTTAGATTTGCTGAACTGCAAATCTTCCCAAGAACACCTGCATGCAAAGACTGCTACAAGAATGAAGACAAAAGAGAGAAAGCTATGGAGGCCGATAGGCCAGAGACTGCAAAACCATATTGCAAGAAAATAATCTTCTATTAACTATGATGAAAAATAATACAATCTCCTTATGAATTACAAAGCGGTGAATCCTTATAAAGGATACCGAAACCCTAAAAGGGAAACTAAAAGGAAATAGAAACTGCCTAAGGTTAGCTGAAGCAAACTAGAGTGAATAGGTAAGTTACTAATTAGATCATAATGATTTAATTTAGTAACCCGATAGACTATTACTCTAACA
>MU224237.1:71752-85211 GCA_018584345.1 Thuja plicata
TGGGTGGAGGGATATCTCAGAAATTATATAGCAGGGCAACAGAAGGCATGGGTAAAGTGGATTTATCTCTGTGAGTATTGCTACAATACCACTTATCACATGTCTATTCAGATGTCACCCTTTATGGACCTGTATGGGTATGAGGCACCCAATTTTATGGATCTACTTTTGAGTGACAGTAGAGTGCCCAGTGCAGGTGATTTGTTACAGGAGAGTCAAGACATTGTTAAGACTCTCAAGGATAATATAACCAAGGCACAAAATCAGCAGAAGCAGTATGTAGATCAGAAGAGGACTAAGCGGACTTTTGAGGTTGGAGATATGGTGTATCTTATGTTGCAGCCTTACCTTCAATCCACTCTCAAGAAGAGTGGTACCGAGAAACTTAAGCCACGATACTATGGTCCATTTAGGATTATCAGGAAAGTGGGAGAGGTGGCTTATGAGTTAGATTTGCCGGCGGAGAGCAAGGTGCACAATGTTTTTCATGTGTCACGCCTCAAGAAGGCGCTAGGACATCATATTGTGCCTTCTACAGTACTACCACCCCTGGATGATGAGGGAAAACTTGTTTTGATACTAGAGGCTATCATTGATTTTAGAGAGAGGAACTTGAGGAGACGTACCATCCGAGAATATTTGGTGAAGTGGAAGGATTTGCCGGTAGAGGATGCTACTAGGGAGAGCGAGGAGATTTTACAGCATCCAAAGTTGAGATTGCTTGAGGACAAGCAATTTCAAGGAGGGAAGACTGTGATGTCCCCTCCTAGCTAGAGACATCACTCTTGCTTGTGATTAACCTATTAGAGACCCTTGTAGGCTAGTAGGATTGGATAGAGGGTCACCTTGGCGTGGAAATCTTCTGGGGACAGAGCAGAGTACACTTCTAGGTTGCCAGAGTTTGTTTATGATGAGTTTTGCTTTGAGTTTGGCTTGGTCAAGCTATTTTTAGCAGTTGGAGATGGACCCCTGTTACTTTTAGCAGACATCACGGTCATATGGGTGGTCAACTAGTGAGCTCCAGTTTCAGACGACATAGCTAAATTCAAAGTATTCATGGAGTTAGACAAGTTTGAATAACTTAGCATTTATTATTAAGTGATTAAATAATAAAGTTATAAAGTGACTTTATATTATAATCACTTAACTTGAGGGTCAACTCATCATTAGACGGAGCTATGTTTTTAATTAATTTATCTAAGCTAGACTATTGAAATATTAAAATTAAATGCCCATTTAATGATTAAAATTGTTTGGCACCCAAAGTGAAATTAAATGAAATTACAAGAAAAATTGTAATTAAGAGGATTAGGGTACGATTTTCAAGAAGGATATATGGCGTTGAGTTTGGAGAGAGGAATATTGATTGCTATTTTGCTATTTTGACATTGGGAAATTGAAGGGGTTTGCTCTGGAGACTAGGGTTTTTAGCCACCATTGGGGGACGTAGTTGTTTTAATGTTCACCATCTAAATTGATGAAATATTCAGTGATATTTGGTTTCAGGGAGACTTCATTCAGAGGTCTTATTTGCATCTAATTGTGCAGAATTGGAGAATAAATTCATGAATAATTATTGCAGATTTATTGAAGAATTTTTTGTGATTAACAAGTACGGTACAGACTGCTACAGTATCACCGTACATATTGCTACAGTATCGTCGTACGGACTGCTACAGTGTCGCATGAACAGTTAAAAATAAATAAATAAATAAAAATTTGCAGTTTGCAGATTTTCATCTACTGGGACAGCAAAAATCAGGTTTTATTCTTACATTGTTATGAATTGTTTTTTTCAGGCATATTGGCCTTAGAACAGAATAAACATTCTCCTTGATAGTCTCATAAATTAATTCCAGCAGTAGTCTTATTGTTTCAAAATTATTTTAAGCATAGGAGTTTATTTCAGAATTGTATCATTGCTCATTACTACCAAAAACACAAAAAAATCCATAAACATTCAAAAACCAAAACAAATTCAAATCAACTGCATTCAAAAGAAATAGTCAGCAGAGGAGAGCCAAGTTGGGTTCTTACAGGAAGTGTGTCCATATCTGTTTGACCGATCCATCAATGCTATACCCTTCCCCAAACACTTTGAGACTCCAAAATTTGATAAATATCGAGGGAAGGGTGGTCCTGTGAGTCATGTGAAATAATTCTACATGGCATGCCAAGAAGTGGCCTATAGTGATAACTTCCTCATGAGACTATTTCCCAAAAGCTTGGGAGGCACCGCCCTTGAGTGGTTTTACAAAATCCCTTACGGCACAATCTCTACTTTTGCAGAATTATCTAAAAAGTTTGTGGCCCAATACGCACATAATGTCAAAAATGAACTCTCACTCCTTGACTTATGCAATTCTAAACAAAAGGGAGGAGAAATCCTGGCCGATTATCTTCAGCGCTGGCAAGGGCTTACCACAAGGTTGTCTTACCAACCCCCAGAAGAACATCTTATCAAAATCTTCATTAAAACCTTCATCCTAAGCTTGCCTATCACATGCACATGAATTGTATACAAACTTATCACAATATCAGGATCAAGGGTATGGACCTTGAACAAGGTCTTGTAGAAGAAGGTATGATTAAGCACTACAAAGAATCCTAGCCTGATAAACATAAGAACGATCGATCACGATACTGGAACAAGAAAAATAATGCGGTAATAGATGGAGCCACTGACACCAAACACATTCAGGTTGTGGTAGCTAGTCCTAATGTGCCAACCTAGACTTATCAGCAAGCACCACCAGTGTATCCACAACCTCCTCCCATGTATCAACAACCTTCTCTCATGTATCCTCAACCAATGTATCAGCAAAACATGCGCCCTCAAGGCGCGCCTATCTATCCCCCTCCAGGGACATTGTATCAACATAATTATCAAGGTCCTATGAATCATACAAATGCTATCTTAGTCCCACACAGACAACAAAGACCTCGCGCTTCAAATGTGCCACAATGCACATTTACCCCTCTGGGTGAACCTATAGACGTCATCTTCCGCAAGCTGGTCCAAGCTAACCAAGTCATATATCCTAAAACATAGCCATTTGATGACTCAACTCCTAAGCCTGCTTGTTATAAAGACAATGAGTACTGTGAATACCACCGTGTTAAGGGACACACCACTCTCAAATGCATAAAGCTGAAACACTATATTCAGGATCTCATTGACCGCAAAGAGATCGAAGTGGATTCTCTTGCCCAATCATCGCCAAACGCAGGCCTTAAATTTTATCAGAATGCATTCCCTAAACACACTTTTGGTATAGGCCCAGGCAATCCTACTCAGTCCTCTAATCAAGGAAAAGGCAAACAAGCAGAAAGTGCTGATAGAAAAGATTATACCAATGCTTATATCAATTACAATAATCTCATCGGCTGCATATCCCAAGTCCAGTCTTCCATCAATGTCATCCATGTCAAGGGTGTCAATAACCAATGCGCAATTACCACTTGTAGAGGTAGGATAACAGTTGTAGGTGCTGATCCCACCCCATCTGCTGGGACCCAATACAAAATTTTGGAACACCTAGGGAATACCCTAGCTCAAATTTCCATCCTGGATCTTCTCCGCACATCACCCACCTATCAAGAGATCCTTATTAAACCCCTACAAGAATCCTGTGTCCCCATCGACATCAACCTCACTGAGTTCCAAAACCTTATCGGACACCTGTCTACATCTTGTGGGGTCTCCTTTAGACCAACAGACATACCCTCTGATGAAACCGATCATAATCTTCCACTCCGTATCACTATTATGGTTAAATATTTTGCCATCAAACGGGTCATGATAGATAATGGATCGGCCCTAAATCTATGTACTCTCAAATTCATAAAATAGATGGGCTACACTGAGGCTGATATCACAAATGATGTCATCACAATAAAAGCATATGACAATCTGGAGCGTACTTTTGAAGGCACCATAATTTTACCCATTCAAGTGGGTCCAGTTAACCAAGAGACATTATGTCATATTTTTGATCTTGACCTTCCCTGCAACATCCTCCTCAGACGCCCATGGATTCATTCTATGCAAGCCGTCCCATCCACCTACCATCAGCACATCAAATTCCCATATAAAGGCACTGAAATCACCATCCGCACAGATCCTAAGCCCTTCGCATACTGCAATGCACTGGAAACATCTTTTCCACATTCTACTCATTGTCTCGGGATTGATATTGGCACCTCTGTTGCCAGCTCATCTCGAATCCATTCAGACCCAGAAACAATCCTCTCCTCCACCTTGTCCACGGTCAAGATCAGCAACAAAGGATGTGGTGAGTACACTTTATCTGATGCCTTTGCAGTTGGAGCACTGCCAGCTGATCCTCATACTCAAGGCCGCCAGCCTAATCTAAGAAAAACAAAATCAGAGACAACCAAGGTACTAAAATTTGGTTCCACCACTTTTTTATCACAAGGTACTCTAATTGGCCAGGAAATGGCACCAAACATCATTCAATGGCTATATAAAGATCCACCACCCAAGGACACAAGTCGGCTCAATTACTTTAAGGATAAGTACCCCACAACGCACAAACTGGTGACAAAAAAATGGAATTATCAAGGAGGTGGCCTTGGCTATGAAGATCAAGGAATAAAAGATCCTATTGTACCTGCCCAACTAGAAAAACACCTGGGCCTTGGTATGGGCTCTGACATGACTGGGGGCACCGACAAGTTCATCAACTATTCTTCTTGTCAATCCCTGGGCGAAATTGCTGACATCGAAGATATCCCGGAAGAGAAATTTGTGAGAGCCTATGACGATGTTTTCAATGATGAAACCTTCCTAGGCAATGTTGTCCTACAACAAATTTCCATCCTCTTCATTGACCTCCCCCTAGTCCATCCTGAACTCATAGATTGGGACCAACCAAGTGTCGTACACATTGAGAAGTTCCAAAGTGAGGACGCGCTCCTAAGCTTTATGGGAGCAATCGAGAAAAGTAGTGACTAGGGGCAAAACTCATCATATGTTTACAAACTGGACCAAAAGGCATACTTTGGGGAAGAGGAGAACTTTAGCCACAAAAATAACACAGAAAATAAAAATAAAAAAGAGAAAAATGGATCTTCTAGTGAAAACCCCTCTGGGGCCCTATCTGATCATAAAAAAGTAAAAACAAAGGGCGTATCCCCTGGTGAAAACCTCTCTGAGGCGCCAGAGGATGAAGATTCTCCTCTTCCTCTTATCCAAGATTACAGGCTTGAATAGTCATCGATTCTCATTGAAGAAGAAAAACCTGTTAACCTGGGTACCAAGGAAAATCCTGCCATCACGTACATAGCAGCGTCTTTGTCTGAAGCAGAAGAAAGTGATCTTATCACTTTATTAAAGGAATCCATCAACAATTTTGCATGGTCTTACTCTCACATGCCGGGTTTAGATCCCAACTTGGTGGTTCACCATCTAGTAGTGGACCCAAAAATCAAACCTGTTAAGCAAAAGCTCAGAAATATGCATCCTAAAGTGGCACTACTTGTCAAAGTAGAGCTAGAAAAATTACTCCACGCCAAGATCATCCGCCCCATTGACTATTCTTACTGGATTTCTAATATGGTGCCTATCGCTAAGCCAAATAAATCAATCAAGATATGCACAGATTTCAGAGACCTCAATAAGGCATGTCTTAAGGATGATTTCCCCTTTCCAAACATAGACATGATTGTAGATCTCACAACAGGACATGAGATGTTGTCACTCATGGACGGCTTCTCTGGATATAATCAGATCCACATTGCAGAAGAAGATTAGCATAAGATGACATTCACAACCCCTTGGGGCACCTTCTGCTATAACATGATGCCTTTTGGCTTAAAGAATGCTAGGTCAACCTATCAAAGATCAATGAATTTCATTTTTCATGACATGATCCACAAGATCCTTGAAGACTATGTGGACGATATCTTGGCCAAATCAGTAAAAAGGGAAGATCACCTAGATGTTCTAGAATGTATCTTTGACAGAATTGGACACTACTGCCTAATGCTCAACCCTAAGAAATGTGTCTTTGGGGTCACATCAGGGAAACCCATAGGGTTTATTGTATCTAGATGAGGCATTGAAATTGATCCAAAGAAAGTGCAAGCTATCATAGAGATGCCCCCACCAAAAACACTCTGACAGCTACACAGCCTCCAAGGAAAGCTACAATCTATGCGCCACTTCATCTCTCAACTAGCAAACAAGTGCCAACCGTTCACTCATCTCCTACGCAAAGACAACACATTCAAGTGGGATCCTCAGTGTCAGAAGAGTTTTGATAAAATCAAAGAATATTCGACTAATCCACCCATCTTGGTACCTCCTGTACCTAATCACCGACTCATCTTATACATTTCTGCTACTACCACAGCACTGGGGGCACTCCTTGCTCAATTGAATGATGAAGGCAAAGAAAGGGCCATTTATTATATCAGTCGAACCTTAGTGGGTTATGAGCTCAATTATTCTCCTATGGAAAAAGCATGTCTGGCAGTAGTTTTTGCCACTCAAAAACTTCACCACTACATGCTTAGTCACACAACAAAGATCATTTCTAAGGTGGATCCTCTCAAATACCTACTTCCTAGGACTACACTTATAGGTTGCATGGAAAAATGGGTTATTCTGCTATGTGAATTCGATATTCAGTATGTTGATAGAAAAGCCATTAAAGGGCAAGTCATTGCCGATCAGCTAGCTGAAGCACCATTGGTAGATGCATATCCTTTGGTCATAGAATTTCCAGATGAGCATTTGTACATGATATAAGAACAACCAACATGGCAACTCTACTTTGATGGGTCTTACACAGCTCATCATTCAGGGGCAGGAATACTTTTTGTCACACCTCAAGGTGACTACATCCCCATGTCATTCAAATTGGGATTTCCCTGCATGAACAACATTGTAAAATATGAGGCACTAATTGTAGGACTCTGCATGGCCATAGAATGGAACATCACAAATATTCAGGTTTTTGGCGACTCCCAACTCATCATCAAACAAGTCCTAGATGAGTATCAAACTAAAGATGAAAAATTGACGCCATATAAGCAGATGGTTGACAGGCTGAAAGAACACTTCTTCCATTTATAGATAACATAGGTACCACGCCTATAGAACAAAGCTGCTGATGCAATGGCCACAATTGGCTCCCTTCTTGAGATTCCTCATGAGTCTATGCAATACAAATTCTTAGTTGAGCAACTACACGCTCCCGCTTATGAGAACGATGAATCGAATCGCGTATGTGTCTTGGTTGGTCCCCAGTCCCCATGGTACCATGATATCCAAGCTTACCTACAAAATGGTATCATATCTCCTCATCTCACTGCAAACCAACACCAAAAATTTATCCGAAGAGCTTCCCGTTACACCCTCATAGCTAATACCCTATATCATCGAGGCTATCACAACGTGCTCTCCAGATGTTTAGATGAAAATGAAGCCGCCCATGCTTTACAAGAGGTACATGCTAGAATCTGCAGTTCCCACACAAGTGGCATGGTCCTAGCCAAGAAACTTCTACGTACAGGTTACTACTGGCCTACAATGGAACATGATTCTTGTGAGTTCATCAAAAAGTGCCTACCTTGTCAACAACATGCTAATCTGATCCATGCTCTTGCTCAGGACCTCAGACCTATTGCGCCTCCTTGGCCCTTCTCTTGCTAGGGTTTTGACCTCATTGGTAAGATTACTCCCCTCTCTTCTGAAGGCCACAAGTATATAATCACAGCTACGGAGTACTTTACAAAGTGGGTCGAAGCAATTTCACTCACACTCACTAATGGTGTCCAGATATCCAAATTCATCCTCTATCATATTGTTTTCCGCTTCGGCATACCCTCCACTATCTTCACAGATCACGACACACCATTTGAAAATCAACATGTCAATGATCTCTGTGCTCGCCTCCATATCCATCACCATTTCTCCAGTCCATATTTCCTGCAAGGTAACGGCCAAGCTGAGGCAACTAATAAAACCATCCTCAAAATCCTCAAGAAAGTTGTCAATGATACTAGTCATGACTGGCATCTCCTGATCAATCCTGCCCTCTGGGCATATCACACTTCCTACCATTATCCTACTGGAACTACTCCCTACTCCCTATTCTACGGTGCTGAAGTAGTCTTACAAATTGAGGTTGAACTACCCTCCCTCTGAGTATCACTAAGAGGCCTGATTGATGACAAAGATTACCGGGTAGCACAACTCACATAGCTGGATCTCCTAGATGAAAAGCGCCAGCAAGCTTATGATCACTTGATTGTTTACCAGAATAGGCTCAAGCAGAACTATAACAAAAAGGTCCAGCCACGTCAATTCCAGGTAGGAGACCTTGTGCTGAAAGAAAATCAGAAAGTGGGTACTGATCGAGAAAAGAAAGGCAAGTTTGAAGTCACCTGGCAAGGCCCATATGTTGTCACTGCATGCTTTAGTTCTAGGGCATATCAGCTCTCCACTCTAGAAGGAGAACCATTGAATGATCCTATCAACATCATTCATCTCAGGCACTTCTATGCCTGACGACTGGTTGTTCATTCCAGTTTTCTGAGAAAATCCATAAAAAGTATAAAAAGTCCTGAAGAAAAGCAAAAAAACAATGAAAAACAGTCCTAAAAAAAATCTCTAAAAAGCAGAAAAATGAAGCTGAAAAAATGGTTGTCCTAGTAAAAACCTGGTAAATAGGCACTGAGGCAATATCAAAAAAATCAAAAACATCAAAAATCAAAAAGAAAAATAAAGAGAAAAACTTTTGTCCAATGGTGAAAACTTGGCAATCAGGCGCCTTAGACAAGTATGGGTGATGAAAACCTGGAAACAGGCGTCACACATAGTGGACCATTCCATTATCTATAAAAATCTCATTTCCTTCCATCACCAGCACCATTTCCACATTCCCTATATTCCTTGGGTGTTCACATATCACACGCACTAGTCCGCAATGATTTCGCTATCTCGTATCCTGAGCTTTTGTACACATAATCTTGTATATTATTGTCCATACATTGTACTATTTTGAGAGCCCTGAGTGTCAATATTGTATATTTCTTGTGTCTTGAGTTTCTCCTTATCATACATTGGTTCCATAGTTTTGCTGGTAGTGCGCATTTTGATCAATCAACTTGGCAAGTCCCACCTTTCTGGAAATGAGTCGAGGATGTATCCTTCCTCCCGTTAACTTAAATCTAGATTATCATCATCTTTGGGTTCTCGTAGGGTGTGTCTCTCCTCTTGAACTAATCAATCAACACATGCACCTATCACACACATCAAGACAAGTAACATGATCCAATCAAAACTCGGCAGCAACATGTGTAAGTAATCACTGTAACTAATCACTTGTAATTAATTCACTCGGTTTGGTCCTTGTACATTCATGACGCATCCCATCCTCCTGCCATCATGCTAACATCCTGAGTCGTCATCTTGCCAACATTCCCTGTCTGATCCTCCATCGTCCACCCGTCTGGTTTATCAGTTGATTGTGACACGCACCAAAAATAAAAATAAAAATAAAAAAAATAAAATTTTGAGACTCAAATGCCATAGCTTGTTCAACCTCAAACAACTTATCGTCTAAGCTCTTCAGTCACACTTTGCATTCCTTTGCTATGGATTCTTTTGGGGATTGAAAGCAAGGAAATTGATGTAGAGAACAACCGAAATAAATCCAAGAACAAGAGAATGATGATCTGCCACTCATAGTATCATTAGTTAGATTCATCTTAAGATAATTTAAGGCGTCTTGCATTCATTTTAGGTGCATTTTTAATTCATCTTCCATTATCAATTCATTTTAGAGTCATGTTAGCTTGCATTATTAGGTTCATTACATTATCTTGCATTGTTAGATTCATTTTCAAGATCATTTAGGGCATTTTGCATTATTAGGTTCATTATATTATCTTGCATTGTTAGATTCATTTTTAAGATCATTTAGGGCATTTTGCATTAATAGGTTCATTTTAGGTTCATTATCTTATCTTGCATTGTTAGATTCATTTTTAAGATCATATAAAGGCATCTTGCATTATTAGGTTCATTATTTATCTTGCAATGTTAGATTCATTTTTAAGATCATTTAAGGCATCTTGCATTATTAGGTTCATTATATTATCTTGCATTATTAGATTCATTTTTAAGATCATTTAAGGCATCTTGCATTATTAGGTTCATTATATTATCTTGCATTGTTAGATTCATTTTTAAGATCATTTAAGGCATCTACATTTTAGGTCCATTTCATTTGCATTAATCATACATTTTAGGTACATTATCTTGCATTCATCTATTTTTATCATCTAACATCATTACATCATTTTAGGTACATTATCTTGCATTCATCTATTTTTATCATCTAACATCATTACATCATTTTAGGTTCATTTTCTTGCATTCATCCATTTTTATCATCTCACATATTTACAACATCTAGATTCATATACTATTTGCAAAATTAATTCATTTAAATTCATTGTTAAAACATCATTCATCCATGCATATTCATAAAACATCCGCATATATATTGCATACATCATAACAACCCATCACACCCTGCATCCACACACGTCAGTACATCGCATACATATAAGCATCATTCATCCTGCATAAGTCATACATCATATATACATAATTAAGTCATCCATATGCATCACATCCTGCAAGCATCAAATGTTAGTAATCATATAGTATGCATCAACACATCATATAAATCACACATCATGAGCATCAATAAGAGTCCTTGTCGTATATATAATGTCTGTCTATAAAATACATCACGTGCACCTTAGTGCCAATATACATGTATAAATCCCAAAAGTACAAAATTGTGTGTCATATAATCCTTTGACTAATCATGCTGGTGGTTGTGATGGCTCACCTCCCTATCCTGGTGGTGGACATGGTGGCATCCCCACTGATCCCTATGAGGCAGAAGTCTGCACTGTGCTCTGAGAATAAGATCTCTCTGAGTAATCATGTCTCTGTCCCTCAGGAACAAGCTGATGATAGAGTGCTCTATAGTGGGATGGCTCCCTCCCTGCCCTGTTCGCATCCCTATGGGTTGTGAATGCCTCTGCTACCACCTGTCCTACCCCACCTGCCACAACAGCCTGTCGGGTGATGTCTCGCTTAGCCCTGTATGTCTCTGCCCGTCAAAATGTTGCATCCCTCTCTGAGGTCAATGCAGAAATCTGCTCTGTGGCCTGCTCCATCTGTAAAGTCAATGTATCTAACTAGCCTGTGAGTGTGTCTATCTCTACACGTAGGTCTCTGGCAACCTATGTCAGGTCCACCATAGAAAACTCCCCAGAATCCACCTTGCCCTGTAGGGTATCTAGTGAACCCTTCGCCCTGTCTGCCCATGTCGTCTCAGTCATCGGTAAACCCTGTATCTGGGCTATCTCTGCGTGTAAGCTAGCATCAGACACCACTGCCATATCCAATAAACCACGCAATTTGGTACACTCTATCTGCAGACTGTCTCACTCTGCGAGGATAGTATCATGTGTCTCCTGTGCCACGAACCCTGTGGGTGGCCCCTGTGCCTGATCCTGTGGTGGCACTGGTGGTGCCTGTACCTGCACCTGTGGCTACACCTATGGTGGCACTGGTGGTGCATGTGCCTGATCATGTCCTGATGTTGGTGGGGGTCCCTGTGGCACCTGATCCTGTGCCTGTGCCTCTACTCAAGGTCTAACCCATCTCTGCGGCCTCCTCTTCTGCCTAGCTGCTGAGGTCTCTGGGGCATTCCCAATCTCAGTACCGTCGTCCACATCTAAATCCCCTATCGACTGCTCATGGGCAGCCACCTGTGCTGGGTCAGTTAGTTTGACAGGTGTATGTGCATCCCACCACACTGCGTACTCTGGGTTCATCCCCGCATCTATAACATCTGACGGTGCCACAAAATCTAGCCGTGGCATATCCCTCTAGGATGCCCTCACTGTGAGAGCATCCGTGTACCAGCCCCAGGTCCCTACCTCCCTGGTGACATGAGGATGTAAAGCATCCTTTGCCACCACTCCCTGCTGCAACCCGAACTGCCTCATGACCCTAGACGGTCTATATCTCTCTATCTGGTGGATATTCCTACCCAAAAGAAAGCAATCAGTATGAACATAAGAGAGGTATAAAAAATCCTCAAATCCTTCTTCCACCCCTGCTTCCCAATCCATCGCCCCCCATGGCTCACACAACCTGTATGGGGTCCAGCAGAAAACCTGAACCTCGTCTAGCAACCGTCTCCAGTATCCCGTCTGACTGATAGAGGTGTATCTAAGAGGGAGCCTGTATCTATAGGTGTACGACTCCCTAGGTTGGCATGACTCCCTGACCCTCAGTGGTTGAAACACTGCAATATGCTCCCACGCCCACACTAACAGCAGCGTAACCCCTGTCCCCATGTTGCGTGCCCCGCAGTATGCAGCGATGTGCAAATCATGGTATAGCTGTCCAAGGAAAACATACCCCCAGCAATATGAGGTCCCCTCCTCTAGCATCTGGGCTAAATCCCATGACCACCCCATCCCAAACCCATGTCCTACCAGGTCCGCTAGTATGCGTCCACCAATCAATCCTGCAATATAGAGGGCTATCCGCCTCAATCTCCTATCCACTACTGGCCGTCATGGCATCCAGGTCAGATATGTCAAGATTTGCCTCATCCACCATCTGAATGTGATCTCCATGTAGTGGTCGCTGTCCTCCAACATGTATCTAGGGATCGCCCCTCAGATAGGTATCTGTAGAATGTGCCACACGTCCTCCAAGGTGATCGTCGCCTCTCTAGTAGGCAAGTGAAAGGTGGTCGTGTCACTATGCCACTGCTTGATCAAGGCGGTCATCATACCATTGTGCACCCGTAGCCTTGGCCAACGAGGCACATAGTCTATTCCTACCACTGCTAACAGTCCCCAGTCATCCTCTGTCAGCTGGGCCTCTAGCTCCATCGTTAGAGGTCAATGCTCCCGAGATCCCAATGGTGGGAACTGCTCCTGCAACGATTTCAGCATCCACCATGTCAGTCACTTGTTCTTCTAGTCCTAATCTAACCCTTCCCAGAATGGGGCATCTTACCCCAAAGTCTTAGGCTGACCCAACCCCAGCCCCCGTCGGGTCCCTCTGTTTCCTTCTCGGCATTTACCCTTTTAGGCGCAAACGCTGGTTCATGCACCGACGTCTCTGCCTGTTTACCCGCAGACCAGCATCTTCGAAGATGCGGGTCTGGGTCTGGCGTCTTTGAAGATGTCGGTCCAGCACCAGTGGCTCTGAAGACGTCGATCTGAGGATCGGCATCTGCGAAGACGTCGATCCGAGGATCAGCGTCTTCGCAGACGCCGGTTTGAGAACCGACGTCTCTGGTCTGAAACCTAATTTCCCCCCATTAATGACTACCTACCCCCCCAAAAGAAATAAATGACTTAAACACAATTAATGCAAGGT
>MU224237.1:87522-100713 GCA_018584345.1 Thuja plicata
GGGTGCTTTTATTTACTCATTTTTAGCTTAATCTGATGTTATTTGGTGTCCTTGTTGTTTGTTTGATCTCTTGCATGCTTTCTTGATATGATTCATGTGCTAACCCGCTAACGTTTGCATGTTTGAGCTTACTCCCAATAGGTTGAAGGATTCCTTATACATAGATATCTCCTTCAAACATGTCTTCTAAATACTTCCATATTGTGTATGCCTTGTCTACTTTCTTGATCTCAGAGAATTCACTGTCAGATAGTGCACTTATAAGGGCTTCTTTGGCAATTGCTTTAGCTGTGAATGTATCCTTTTGTTAACTAGTAGCATCATCTTTTGCAAGGTCTTTCAGAGAGGGAATAACAACCTCTTGTGTGGCTATTTCAAAGATCTCAAAACCAACACACTGTAGATGTGTTATCATTTTGTTCTTCCAATCTAGATAATTCTCTCCATCAAACTTAGGACTCTCTTTTTTGAAGTATGTCATCTAATCTACCTTAAGCTGTTAGGCTTTCTCTTCAAGGCACTTAGCTCTGATACCAATTGTTAGAATAGTCCCAAAGGATAATTGAGAGGGGGGGGGGTGAATCAGTTATCAGCTAATTTAATTATTTTCTCTTATTAATTCCAGAATACCATAAAGTAAATGTACATTCAGATAACACAATAGACAACACCACAATTTGGTTACGGGGAAACCAAATGGTAAAAACCTCGGTGGGAATCAACACCCACAATGAACTATACTTGTTTTAATAATCCATGTTAGAAGATCTTGCAACCCTGTTAGGATTTGTTATTTACAATGCAATAAGTATAGTGACCTGGTTAAGGGTCTGACCTTGTTAGGAGTCTTTTACAAATAACCATGTTAAGGGTGAGGACTCACTATCCAAAAGCTCACTTCTTCAATGGTGAAGGATACAACCTTCTGTAGAATAGATATGCACTATATCTAATGATGAATTGTAGAGTAGACCTACTATCTTGATCAGCTCCAATGTAATGTAATCTTCCACTGCTTCTTCACATAGATCCTTGATGAATGAAATATAACTGATATTCTGCTCTGTACTTTTTCTCTCTTTCCTTATCATTCACACTTAGCGTTAAAAAATGAACTACTATAAGTATCTTCCTCAAAGTATAAGGTCACAACGGCTATGGGAAACACTTCACCAACTTCCTTGTCAGCTTAACTAAGCACGCAATCAGGATTAAGATTGCTCAACACGAACTGAATAGACACGACACTTCATTGAGTCAGCTCCACCAAATTATCTCAAACAACATGATCCTGATGAAACATGACAAGCGCTCTTAACCAAACATGGTTAACTCATAAATAATCATGAATATAAACATGTGTATCATGAAGATAGGTGCAACTCAAGAACCAATGCTAATATGTCAACTCTGTACAGATAAACTCCAGAAACTGTAACTGCCACTAACAAAATTACACAACTCAACTGAAACTTCATATCTCAGTCTGTGTGTATGAACAAAGCATCCAAAGCATGTCTAAAACATGAATATAACCACGCAAGGCTTAATAGCATCATTCTAATAAGTACATATAGAACACTGTTGTATATTATATGTTGTCATCAATGACAAACATACAATCAACTAGCTGCCAGAAGTAAATCTCCAACACCTTTATGATGCAACTGCTTTGGAAAAGCATATATATCCCTCTCATTTGAGTTTTCAAGGAGTTCTTACCATTCTTCCTTTCTTTATTGTAAATTTTTGGAGTTCTTTTAGTAGGAGTGATGAGTTTTGTAACTCATTTTTCTGAGTTGTATGCTATTGTGTAACATCTTTATTCAATTAAGTTCAGTGATACTACCTTCTCAAAACATGTTTTATTGTGTGTAAAGTATTGATGTATGAATACTTTCTATGAAATTCAATGGATTTACTCTTGCATTCATCTCTTTCAACACCTTTAGACAAGATATATCATACTATTGCAGGTCATATAGTTGTGTGAGTGATGCAAACAACACTCATTTGTAAAACCCCTATTTTCCTTCTTGGGTTTCTGAGCATTTGCACCTTCTTTATGAAATTCTTATGTAGAAGTATGGGTCATTTTTGTGTTATGTTATGTTGGAACTCATTTCTAAGTACATGTATGCTAGATATATCACTATCAGTCTGAAAGTATCAATTTGGTGCATCACGCTTAGGATAGTTTTCAGTTCATGTTTCCTTCTAACCCTTTCCCTATGAAAAGCTTTAGTTAAGGTGAAGTACCCAGGAAGCCACCCTTCTTCAGAGGTTCACTAGTTTTTCAGGTTACCCACAACCCACAATGTTAGATAACTGAGAGGGGGGGTGACTTAGTTAGTTCTAGTTATCCTATAGTCCCAAATACTCCCAGATGTATGTAACAACAATTTCAAACATATAAATCAACTCGGTGAAATATCAACTGTAATCTCAAACTCAATCTACCAACTCATTTATAAACTCATCTACTGAGTAGCAATAAATCAATACTGTGATTACCGATCAATGTAGATAAAGTAACATGTAAAGAAAAATAATAATCCAACACATCCATACACATTAACATGTAGATTTTTAATGTGGAAACCCTACTAATGGAAAAACCACCTAGGACCGGTAACCCCAAATTATTCACTCTTCTAAAGTGAGCTCGGTGAAGAGCCAACCCTGTTAAAGGTTACAATGCACGTTGTTAGGTGTGACATGGTTAGAGAATTTATCACTAACAGTTCTTCCTTGACCAATCATTCACTATGGGGTCAACAAGAAAGAAAGCAACATTCATTGAATGTCATAATAAATATTGTTAAGTCCTACTCGGTCAAGAGATTTTTCTGTAACAATGGTTAAACTGATACAATAATGTTCTGATTCAAATACAACTCTATTTGCAGATTTTCAAATCTATGCTAAGTACATAATACCTCTGATCAATAATCACTTCAATCCCTCTGATTCTTCATACTTTGTTTTGCTCAGTAAATGCTCTTTCTCTGTCACTCTATGTTATCTTTAGAAATGCTCGGTTCCGTCTTCAACCAGTTTGATCAATCATGCATGAAGTTAATCTCTCCAGCAATATGTGTGTGTATCATGATTCATAATAAATCTCTTGTCTCTTATATAGACATCATAAACTGTTTAATCTCCATCCTTAGATTTTTCTGATTGATCTCCATTATTGATTTTGCCGCTTAAACTTTCCTCGGTAGTTTTGTTAAAAACATGTTTCAATCTCCTTCATCCAATCTTCTTGAATTTTCATAGCCATTTGATCAACATAAAAAAACTTATCAATTACCTCAAAATCATAAATAAATGTCATCTCATCATTTTAGTCAGCCTTCGACTTATAGTACTTGGTCAATACCATGATGCATCAGTGATACCTAGCTCGGTTGACACTAGCTCGGTATAAACTGTGTTTACTCGGTGTCCACTATCTTGACTTGATGTATATAGGACGCTTTAATTACCGACCGCATAAACTTTTTCCATTCCATATCTTCAATCCATAATAGATGTTTGTTACCAGGATGATAATCAAATAAGTTGACATCAATGATAATACATTAACTTATTAATGTCTATCATCACATCTGTAACTCGGTTGATCATCAACTAAATGACTCCAAGCATACAACCCACAAGTGTTCCCGTGTATCAATAGGTTGCTAGATTTTCATTCTCAGCAAAGGTACAAACCTCATTGATAACAATACTAAATATCATACAATTGTTACTCAAGATTTTAATTGTTTTGTTTTGTTTTGTTTTGGCCTATGACCAACAAACCAAAATTTGATAATAATAGTATATAGGTCGTGGACCATGAGTTCAAAAAAATTATAACAAAACAAGGAGATTATTTATATATGTTGATTTAGCTACAATTATAACTTAAACAACCATAGAAGTCATTGATTCTTCTTTATCCACATACTTAACTAGCTACAAAACCTTCTTTAATTAGCTCCTCACAATTTAATCAAGAAAACAATTAGAATCTCCATGGATTTTAGTATTTTGGATAGTTTTAATCTTCTAAATAAATAATGACAAAAGTGTGTATGGGGAAATCTTCTATCTATGTAGTCAGACTTAAACATGCAAACGTTAGCGGGTTAGCATGTATGAAACATCAAAGCATGAATAAGGTTAAAAACACAAAGAAATATTCCATAACATCAGATTGAGCTAAAACAAGTGCACCCTTAAAAGCTTGTTTGATTTTCTCTATTTAGTGCATGTGGGTGTGCTCTCTCTAAACACAAGATAGATAATCCCGAAGTGATTTGCATGTTGATAGTGGATGCAAGCTACAAGTGAAGACTAATGGATGAAGGAGGGATTCAAGAGCTAGTATGAGGAACTAGTCTCGAACTGCCAACATTGATGATTGATAAGCTTGATTCAAGATTGAAAATATGAATGATATTAAACTAAGAAGCTAAGTTATAATTCATTAGTACCAAATTGAAGAGAGAATTTTCTTTTGAAAATGCACTAGAATGCTCTAAGACTAATTTAACATAATAATAATAATGTAGCTAGAATGGATCCATTTTCTCTTGGAAAGGGCTCTATTTATAGGTTTTTGAGGGGTCTTGGGTGAGGTGACATCTATGTGGCATCCACATAGGAGCCACATGGGTTTTGGAAAATCCATGCAAAATTCAAAGTTGCTCACATGTGTGAGCAACTTGAGGATGTGATGGATCACAGTACCTTAAGTACACTTGTGAAGGAAGAGTCCAATTAAACAATTTTAGAAATTGCAAGAGATGTCATAAGAGTTGTAAGAGACTCTTGTTTAGGGTAAACAAGGAAATGATTAGAAAGATCATTTCTTGGAAAGGTTTCTCACACATGCGTGAGCAACCAATTAGTGCTAATAGGTTAGGAATCCTAAAATTAGCCTAATTAACCTTAGTTAATTAGTGGGTAGGCCTATTTAGATGAGGGTGATAGGTATAGGTCAGGATAAGGATTAAATTTAAATAAGATTTAAATTAATCCAAGCTTAGAATAATATTAAGAATGTGTAGGATTAAATAAAAAGGAATTTATTTAAAAGGGAATTTATATGGGGCAATGCATTAAATAAATTTAATACATTAGAGGAGTATTTAAATTATATTTAAATACTTTATAATGAACCCAAATTTAATTAAATAAACTTAATTAAATAGGTAGAGGAATATAACATAATACTTAAATGATCGAAATTAACTATAATATTATAGGAATTATTAATGAATTCAATTAATAAAGGTAATTTTGGACGCCTACAAAAAAATATAGAAGATAACATAAATGAAGGGTAAAAAGACAATTAAAAATACAAATAATAAGATTTTCCCATCCTCATCACTATGTTTTGCTAATATTGTAGTTGTTGCTCTTTAATGTAATCTTGTTAGGTAATAAATAAAATAACTAATACAAAATTTACAATTAATAATTTTCATATAATACTAAATTAGATGTAGTATTTCTATTTTTAAAATAAATGCACTTTTAAGACATTTAGACTAATCTAAACATAAAAATTTAAAATTATAAAAATACTACAAAGAAAAATGAATTATGTTACAAAATACAATATATTCGTTACAACTTGTTTTGTCATTAGAATCTAAGAAATACATCTTTTTCTCCATACTAGAATAGACTGACTGACGAGGTTGAACTAGATACAGGTGCAGGTTGCTCCTTTTATGTCATGGGAGTGTTGGCTCGATGCCATGGAGGTATGAGACTAGCTAACGATGACTGACTGGGGGCAAGTTACACTGTGTAGCCTAATCCACATCCATGAGTGTTCGAGGATCAGAGCACATAATGTGCTCATGACCACACTAGTAGAGAGGTGGCACTCATACACCTCTAGCTTTCATTTGCATATTGGAGAGACGACAATTACATTACTAGATGTCTGTTGAATATATAGAGTACCGATCAGAGGAGTCTTACCTGAGTACACACCAGATGGAGTCAATCCATTCATGGAGACATGTTTCCGACAAAGATTTGACAGGTTACCTAGATCACAACAATGGATTCCCTAGAAGGGGATGGTGGAGGCCATATTACCACAACAGGCATAGTATTTAGTAGGTTTGATCTTGGGTCGCATAATGCCGGACCATGCAGGAAAGGTAGTCCCTCATGGTTGGGCTAGGGTTTTGAGTCATTTGTTGGAGGAGGAGGAGGGGCAGTCTGTTGTTGGGGATACACCATTTTGGGACAACTTTATTATGATTTGCACATGTGTACATACTAGACAGGTAGGATTAAAGGGTCAGGGGTTACTTTTTCATTAGTTTGAGCGTGGGAGAATATAGCCGTCACTAAGCCCATCTGCCAACAGGAGACCTGACAGAGATACGATTCATTCACATGTAGATATCAACCTCTGATTACTTATGGAACTACAAGATCAGACAGATATTGGAGGAGATTACTGGATGAGATCTTGATATTTGATTGGACACCATACAGGAGTTGTAAGGTACGAGGTTATTAGGATGAGGGTTAGTAGGGGGAGGATGGGACCCTAGATTTGATTAATTGAGTTATGTGCATACTAACTATTGGCTTATAGGGAGATCAGTTTATCATATAGCTAGGTACATACCATTGAGAGTGAGACAACAGTTTGGTATATTGTAGGATGGTGTGCTAGATGGTTTCCCTCATCCGTTGGTCACTAGAAAGGTTGGGTCATTGTGGGGTATTGATGTGGATTTGAGGTTAGCATAGGAATCTTGTAGAGGGATGGATCACCTTCGGTGAGTACTAGGATAGGACATTATATAGGATGCAAAGGTCACTCTAGTATATGCTCAGTGGTGGGCACTCCATAAACCTGTTAGACTTACAGATCCTACATAGGTTCATACTAACGAGTAGTAGTGTTTAGATCATGATGGGGAGGGAGAGGAGGATGGGGGGGAGGGGATGGAAAGGATAGAGGAGATAGTGGATGATATGTTGGAGACGAAGGAGGGAGGAGGGTACGACAAGGAGTTCCTTCAGAGAGGAGGAGAGGAGTGGTATAGATACTGAGAGGTGGTACCCCACCATAGTAACCTCCACAGGTAAAGGTACATGGACCACCTCCTGTAGCACCATAGGTTCTAGTATAGGTTGCCCCAACATAGGTTTTAGGACAGCTGCGAGGGCCACCTCCAATCTTTGTAGCACATGCCACATTTAACATACTATAGGCGGCCTATGGGGGGTTAGGGGGAGCTAGAGATAGAGCGACATGAGCATATCACTATGAGCACTCAGAGGGAAAAATTATAGGCTAAGATGGCTAGATTGCAGGGGTAGGCATAGACAAAGGGTGCTCGAGAAAATTGTGCATAGATGGCATTAGATACATTATAACCCAGGGTGGACTCTGGGGAATTTACTGTGGTTGAGACAGACACAGGTGTTGTGGCCACACATGAGCTAGATAAGACGAGGGGGAAAATACAAGAGGAAGATACCCTGAGACAGTAGGTAGGGACCCTGAGACAACAAGTATTAGATCTAACATGGGACAAGAACATGTGGTAGCGGAGAGCAAAGGAGTACATGGTTGACCGAGAGATTGCTCGAAAGGAAGCCACAAAAGGGGGATGGGGCAAGTAGTGATAGATGCATTTGCAACACATAGGCATGCAACCAAGGCAAGGAAATAGGTCACCTATTACATGTTTTTGTATCAACAGACAATGCCCGAGGACTAGAGATAACCACCATATGTTGAGTACTATATTTCTCATACCACATGTAGGGATTCATATGAATTAGTGGGTATGAGGCCACCAGACCACCTAAAAATGACAAAGGAGGGGGTGTAGGGGGATTGTCCCAAATAGCTGCAAGAGGCCCCACAACCACATTGACAAAAAAATTTACACTTTATGTTTTTGAGATTATCTATACAACGACACTTAGGTGCGTATACTTTTGTACTATTTTTGTTGTATCTCTCGATGGAATAATGATGTACATTTTCATGATTTTATGATGAGACTATGGACTTATAGTATGGACGATGGACACCTATTCTTTTATGATGACAATATGTATATTTGGCCCTATATGATGTGTGTTTATTGCTTTACATTATATGATATAGTGATGTGACAGAAATTTGTGATGTAGGGTGTGTGCAATATGTGAGCTACCTTAGATATTTATTGATGATGAGATTAACACTTTGCAATGCGGGATGCATGTGGATTCTATTCATGTGATTTACTTTGTGATATGGATGCATGGTTTATTTATGATAATGTAATGTGGTGATAAAATATAGATGTGATGGATATGATGTATGGATGCATTGTATATATGGATGGATGCCTATTTTAGTTTTTGATGGATATAATAAAGTTAATGATTAATACCATGATGGTTAAATGTAATATGGGGATTTTTAATGATTAATGATATATATGTAATAAATGGATAATGAATGCTCCTAATGGACTTCATCATTAATGAATCTAGGTGATAGGGGATATGAATGAATAAATGATTATAAATAAACATGAACAAAAAATACAACTATAATGAGATGATTTAACAACATATTTAATCTTATGACTATAACGTAATGTAATGGGCACCTAATATACTTAACTATGCATCTAAATATGACATACAAACTAATGCAATTTAGCTAATGCGCTAGATGCAATCTAAATGCAATGAGATTTATTGTTTTTGATGTAGGGTGTGTGCAATATGTGAGCTACCTTATATATTTATTGATGATGAGACTAACAGTTTGTGATGCGGGATGCATGTGGATTGTATTCATGTGATTTTCTTTGTGATATGGATGCATGGTTTATTTATTATAATGTAATGTGGTGATAAGATATAGATTTGATGGATATGGATGCACTGTATATATGGATGGATGCCTTATTTTAGTTTTTGATGGATATATGATGGATTTGATAAAGTTAATGATTAATATCATGATGGTCAAATGCAATATATGGATTTGTCATGATTAATGATATATATAATAAATGGATAACGAATGCACCTAATGGACTTGATCATTAATGAATCTAGGTGATAGGGGATATGAATGAATAAATGATTATAAATATACATGAATTAAAAATGCACCTATAATGAGATGATTTATCAACATATATAATCTGATGACTATAAAATAATGTAATGGGCACCTAATATAATTAAATATGCATCTAAATATGACACACAAACTAATACAATTTAACCAATGTAGTAGATGCAATCTAAATGCAATGAGATTTTTTTTTTGTGTATCAACATAACTGGGGGGATCACTTAGCTAGCTAGGACAAGTGGGGGAATAGTGAATGAATAGAACCTTTTCCAAAAGAAAAAATGCAAAATGTACCAAAGAATCTAACAATGCAACTAAACTATATGCCAAAGTTTTTTTAGGGGGGGATTAACTTGTGTTAATGTCGGAGAGCACAACCTAGTTTGATTTTGCAAGGCGAGGTATGCATCATATGCTAGACAACGTGGATGGCATGGTTACTTTGTGTGGACTAGACTCTCAGACATGATAGGTGGATTTAGAAACATATATGTAGATAGAATAATTATGCAGGACCAATGCAATATACTTCACAGGGAGGTGTAGTACACCCAAATCTTTTGATAGACTTGGTAAAAATGTACGAAACCTTGCTCCTAGTGAGGCAAATGCATAACATTAATTGTGTAATCAAAAATATGAACTAAAGCACCAAAAAATAAATTATATCGCAAATGACACATATTCCAATGTACACCATTCACAACACACCAATATATTGAAGATTGAGGCAGTCGTGGGTAGGTTCCACCGAAACACAAAGATAATATCAACAAAAAGGCATCATGACCAAGCAATCATTCGGTCCACAGTTCTTTCCATGAATAGGATTGGGTGATTGGAGGATTTGATAAGACGTCATAGGAAGGATACATCCTAACGGACCAAGATTGATTGTTTGTGTTTTGACAGATATTCACTAGCAATATATGTGAAGAAAACTATAGCTCAAAAATTTGGTCTCAGAACTTATTTGTGTAACTGTATGCGATCACTGTGTCTGGGAAAAGCTTAGTTTATTGGGATGGTGACACATTTCAAACTAATGGTGATGAGGAGGGACTGAAACTGATGATGAGGATTGACGTTGATTGGACTATGAAAGAGGATTTTGATTGTGAGACTTGATTTGTGATTAGAGATGTGATGGCAGGGATGAAAATGGGATGTGATACTACTATATTACAAGAGAGATTTATGTACAAGGATATGGATCATGTATACAAGGTCACAAATGTACAGGTTTACATGTTAGGCTGGTAGATGACTATGTACAGGATTGATTTATACAAATTGGGGAAACAAATATATAAAATTGAGGAGTGGATTTATTCAATCCGGTGCATGAAAATCTCAGGAATCGGGAGAACAGTGGATGTACAATAGTATAACATACAAGGAATATGGGTTATGTGTGTTAGTAATAACTGAGAGGGGGGGTGAATCAGTGGCCTCAAAAATTTATCCTTCAAACTTAACCACCAATCAATAAACCTCATATTATTATGTCCCTACACGATGCATGCTATGAAATACTAATAATGATTTAAATATCTATCAGTGTTCTCTGTTAATCCTTATTCTTTCTTGATTACTGATAAACAGTATAACTATTTGCCGAAACTCAGTAAATAAGCAGAGTATACCGATCAATCCAGAGTTAGCTATGTAAGATACAAAACAGTAAAGAAATGAATCATACACACATAGCAAAAGAATTTTAATGTGGAAACCCTGTTAAGGGAAAAACCACTAGGACCGATACCAAAAATTTTCACTCTTCTGAAGTGAGCCCTGTTAGGAGCCAACCCTGTTAAAGGTTACAAACACATTGTTAAGTGTGACCTTGTTAGAGGATTTTATACATAGAGGTTGTCTCTTAGTATCGGGCATCTATTGCTACAATCCTTGAATCAGCCTCCATCTTAGACTGTCAATAGGTATCAGGCATCTATTGCTACCATCCTTGAATCAGCCTCCTTCTTAGACTGTCAATAGGTACCGAGCAAGTCCAATGCTACTTTCATGAATCAACCTTTTAGGCACTCCTTGGGATGTACCTCAATATATAGAAGACTGTTAAGTCCTTCTTAGTTAAGAGACTTGATGCTTCAATGGTTAAACTGAAACACTATGACTTGTTCATATTGCAACTTTAAATTGTTGATTTTTAGATATATTTAAGTACATTACCTCTCTGATCAATGTATCAGTTCAATCCTTGTGCTCCTTACTTTTTGCTCTGTGATGTTGTTCTCACTGTTTGTCGGTGTCTATAGAATTCCTTATATCTCCTTTAGCTTGTTTGATGAGGACTGTATGAAGTTGTTCTTCATTAGTTTCTCTTTAGCATCCTCTTTCTATTCACTCCCCTTAATCCCATTCATAAATGAATTAAGCTTGTCTCTTATATAGACATGATATTCATTGTTTCTTGATTCTTGATTCTTGGTGTGAAAAACAATCCATCCAATTAGATTTAAAGCATAACTCTTGATTTGTCTCGTAGTTATCTTCTTGCCAACTATACAAATCATCTTTAAATCAATCACTTAACTCTGGTCGAATAAAACAAAGTAAACAACCAGTTAAGTCTATTTTTAGCTCTTCCCAGCTAGATATTTTATCATTTTCTAAACTCTCTATTATGTCGGTCACTACTGCAGTTAGTCATCGGTGAGAACTGACAGTTCTGTCGGTGAGACTCCAGTTAGCTTCGTGATCTCCGTTCGTCGGGCATCATTGGAATTTTACTCGTCGGGCAACTCTATCTTTAGCTCGTCGGGCATCCTTTGGTTTTTCTTTGTCAGGAAACACTATACTTTTGAACGTCGGGTATCACTGTGACTGTTCTTCTTTTCTTTTACCGATGGTGTGCACTCCATCGGTGTTGTTTGTCACTTAGTGAATAGTTGACTTTTATGCATTGCTGAAAGTATAACCTTTGTTCCTTTGGTTCTTTGAAGTCTTTGGCATTATGTACATGACCGTACAGATGATATCAAGTTGACATCAATGACAATACAATACATTAACTAATTTAATGCCTTGCATTATCTTCAACTTAACATTATCACACATTCAATCAGTTACATGTCATCAATCTCTCCCTTTGGCATTGATGGTAACATACTATATTATCACACTATACTATTTCTAATACAATATGAAATACAATAGTTGAGATTCATCAAACTACCAATCTTTTTGTCCTGTCAACCAATAAATGTCTGACCATTGGTAAGCTCTATTTTAGCTTAGATTTGATTCTTGCAGCTCTCTGTCTTTTGATGTGTTGAGGTCTCTCCTTGTGTCAATTTCTCTCTTTAGACTGTTCTTTCTCTTTTGATGTCTTTTTCTCTTGTCAGCAACTCTCCCTTTGTATAATCTTTCTATACAATTTCTCTCCCTAAGGATATAATATCTCCCTGTCGGAGTAATGTGATAATGGATAATCTCTCTTTCTTTGTAGAAAGATGTGATAATATGGATAATTTCTCTCCCTTTGAAAACAATGCCAAACAAATATTTTACAAATATCTGACATTAATGTCAAACAATCTTTTCTTTCCATCCATAATATATTCCTTGAATTTCCCTTATCCATCAGCAATACAACAATATGCTCTGGTGCTTGACGCTCATATATACTTGTCTGTATATAGATGTAGCTTTGAAGTTCATCTCTTTTCTTGCATCAACATTAATGATATTCTGATAATATGTAGGCTGATGCAACCTTCATTCATTTTACTGACTAGTAGACAAGGGTTTGAACCCTTGTTTGTCTCTCAAGTACTCAAATGTGTCCCTGGGCAGTGGCTTGGTGAAGATATCAGCTAATTGTTCTTTGGATTGCACATACTCAAGTGTCACTTAATTTTCTTGAACTTGTTCTCTCAAATAATGATACTTGATGGCAATGTGTTTAGTCTTGGCATGCATGACTGGATTCTTGGAAATGTTTATTGCACTGGTGTTATCACAATAGATAATTACTGGTTCTAAGATCTTCATATGCATACCTTCCAGTAACTGTTTGATCCATGCAATATTTGAGCAAT
>MU224237.1:104014-116821 GCA_018584345.1 Thuja plicata
GTCCAATCTCTTTACAATTAAAGCATACAAGTGGTAACTTGTCTTTGTATTTACCTTTGCCTCTCTGCATTCTTCTAGCCATAAGTGCTTCTATTTCATCTAGATCTTCTTCTTCACTTTCACTTTCTTTATCTCTTCTAGATGTGTGTCTATGAATTGATTTGTTTATTCTCATAGAAGACTTAAATGCAGACTCTAAGTTTGGTAAGACACTATTATCAAAGTTATTCATCTCAAATGAAATCAGTCTACAATTTAAACTATCAAGAGTAACTGTATTGTTTGCTACTGCTCTCATTTCTTGAATGGCAGAAACTCTAATAGCATATACAGGTAGTAAGGTTCTTAAGATTTTACTTGCCACTGTCTCCTCTTCAAGTGTACCTCAAACTCCTCGTATAGCATTGACTACTTCTTTTATTCTTGTGATGTACTATGTGATGTTTTCTCCTTCTTTCATTCTGAGATCATCAAATTTTCCTCTAATGCTTTCTGCCTTGGCTTTCAGAACATTTGTATCACCTCCATGTACAAGCTTTAGTTTTTCCGACATCCTCTTTGTGGTTTTTCAATCCTTGACATCTTCAAATTCAGCATCAGAGAGTGAGGAAGAAAGCTCCATGACCATGCAGTTATGTTCATGCTTCTCTCTCAATTGATCTATTGTTAAAGATCCTGTGGGTAAGACATATTCAGTATCTAGGAATTGAGTAACATCATTACCAATACCTAATAAGTGGAGTCTTATCCTACTTTTCCATGAAGAAAATTTGTCTTTGTTCAACTTGGGCACATCTCATCTGTTCATCTTGTGATCTTGACTTAGGTATTGAAACCTTCCCTTCTAAGCACACAAGCTCTGATACCAATTGTTAGTAATAATTGAGGGGGGGGGGGGGTTGAATCAGTGGCCTCACAAATTTATCCTTCAAACTTAACCACCAATCAATAAACCTCATATTATTATGTCCCTGCAAGATGCATGCCATGAAATACTAATAATGATTTAACTGTCTGTCGGTGTTCTCTGTCAATCCTTATTCTTTCTTGATTACCGATAAGCAGTATAACTATTTACCACAACTCCGTAAATAAGCAGAGTATACCGATCAATCCAGAGTTAGCTATGTAAGATACAAAATAGTAAATAAATGAATCATACACACATAACACATGAATTTTAATGTGGAAACCCTGTTAAGGAAAAAACCACTGGGACCGGTACCCAAATTTTAACTCTTCTGAAGTGAGCCCTGTTAGGAGCCAACCCTATTAAAGGTTAAAAAACACTATTAAGTGCGACCTTGTTAGAGGATTTTATGCATAGAGGTTGTTACTTAGTATCGGGCATCTATTGCTACCATCCTTGAATCAGCCTCCTTCTTAGACTGTCAATAGGTATCGGGAAATTCCAATGCTACTTTCATGAATCAACCTTTTTGGAACTCCTTGGATGTACCTCAATATATAAAAGACTATTAAGTCCTACTCGGTTAAGAGACTTGATGCTTCAATGGTTAAACTGAAACACTATGACCTATTCATATTGCAACTTTGAATTGCTAATTTTTAGATCTATTTAAGTGCATTACCTCTCTAATCAATGTATCAATTCAATTTGTGTGCTCCTTACTTTCTTCTCTGTAATGTTGTGCTCACTGATCGTCGGTGTCTGCAGAATTCCTTAGCTCTCCTTCAGCTTGTTTGATCAGGACTGTATGAAGTTTTTCTTCATCAGTTTCTCTTCAGCATCCTCTTTTTATTCACTCCCCTTAATCCCATTCGTAAATGAATTAAGCTTGTCTCTTATATAGACATGATATTTATTATTTCTTGATTCTTGATTCTTGGCATGAAAAATAATCTAGCCAATTAGATTTAAATCATAACTCTTGATTTGTCTCATAGTTATCTTCTTGCCAACTATACAAATTGTCTTTAAATCAATCACTTAACTCTGGTCAAATAAAACAAAGTAAACAACCAGTTAAGTCTATCTTTATCTCTTTCCAGCTAGATATTTTTTCATTTTCTGAACTCTCTGTTCTGTCAGTCACTACTGCAGTTAGTCTTCGATGACAATTGACAATTCCGTCGATGAGACTCTAGTTAGCTTTGTGTTCTTTGTCCGTCGAGCATCAATAGAATTTTACTCGTTGGGCATCTCTATCTTTAGCTCATCAGGCATCTTGTGGTTTTTCTTTGTCAGGCAATACTATACTTCTGATCATCGGGTATCACTATGACTGTTCTTCTTTGCTTTTACCGATGGTGTGCACTCTGTCGGTGTTGTTTGTCACTTAGTGAATACTTGAATTTTATGCATTGTTGAAAGCATAACCTTTGTTCCTTTGGTTCTCTGAAATCTTTGGCATTATGTACATGACCGTACAGATGATATCAAGTTGACATCAATGACAATACAATACATTAACTAATTTAATGCCTTACATTATCTTCAGCTTAACATTATCACACATTCAATCAGTTACATGTCATCAATGTGATAGGAACCTTGAGTGATGATTTATGAGTGAGATGGAATTTTGATAGATAATGGTACAGTCCATTATGTGTGATGCCCGTTTTCAAGTTTTCACTACACATACTTTTCCAAGGCACTTGATTGCCAAGTTTTCACCGTTTGATGATTATTTCTCTTTTTTGTTATTATCAAAGCGCCTGTTTACCAGGTTTTAACCATAATAATTATTATTTTTAGGACTTTTTATATTTTTATGTTTTTTTTTCAGATAAGTGGGGTACACTACATGACTCAGGCATAGAATTTCTTGAGATGAATGATGTTGATGGGATCATTCAATGGTTCTCCTTCTCATGTGGATAACTTGTATGCCCCTGACCAAAAATATGTTGTGACAACATAGGGCCAAAGAGGTAGGTTCAAACTTGTCTTTCTTTTCTCGATATGCTTGTAACTTCTGATTGTCTTTGAGGACCAAATCCCCCTTCTGGAACTATCGTGGGCGAATCTTCTTGTTGTAACTTCTCTTGAGTCTGTTTTGGTATAAAACCAGGTGGTCATATGATTTTTGTCTTTTTGCATTCAGCAAATCCAGTTGTGTGAGGCATGCTACATGGAAGTCTTCATAAGTGCTTAGGTTCTTGAGTGACACATGCAACAATGGTAGTTCAACCTCAATTGGTAAGATGACTTCTACACCATATATAAGGGAGTATGGGGTGGTGCCCATAGGAGTACAGAATGAAGTGCAATATGCCTAAAGGGTGGAATTAATTTGGAGGTTTAGTCACGACCATAATCATTAACAACCTTCTTGAGGGTTTTCAGAAGGGTTTTGTTGGTTGCCTCTGCTTGGTTGTTTCCTTGCAGGAAGTATGGAATGGAAAACCGATGGTGGATGTGGAATTGATCACACATATCTTTCATGTGTTGGTTTTCAAATGACATACCATGATTTATGAAAATGGTGGAGGGGATGCCAAAACAAAAAATGATGTGGTAGAGGATGAACTTGGAGATTTGGACTCCTATTGTGAGGGTGAGCGAGATTGCTTCTACCCACTTTGTGCAGTATTCAATAGTAGTTATGATATCCTTGTATCCATCGGAGGATAAGGGAGTTATATTACCAATGAGGTTGAAGCCCCAATATGAGAAGGGTCGTGGAGGTGCAATGGGATGTGGATCTTGTGCTGGAGCATGAATTAGGTTTGCATGTTGTTGACATGGTAGGTATTTCTTCACAAATTCACATGCATCATGTTCCATTATAGACCAGTAGTATCCTGTTCTAAAAAGTTGCTTGGTTAAGATCATTCCACTTGTTTGGGCACCACAGATCCCAATGTGAACCTCTTGTAAAGCCTGGATGAACTCAATTGAGTCTAAACTTTTAGAGAGGATATTGTGATAACCTTGACGATATAGGGTATTGGCCATGAGAGTGTAGCGGGAAGCTCTGCGAATAAGGTTTTGGAATTGAGTGTTTGTGAGATGGGGGATATGATACCATCTTTTAGGTAAGTGTGAATATCATGGTACCATGGGAACTGAGGACCAACCAAGACACACACCATTTCTAAATAAAGATGCTCATAAGCAGGTGTATGGAGTTTCTTGACTAAGAATTCATATTACCTTGTGTCGTGAGGTATTTCAAAGAGTGATCCAATAGTGTCCATTGTGTCTATTACCTTGTTTTGTAGCCTCAAAACTTGTGTGAACTGTATGACTTGGAAATGTTGTTTCATCTTATCTACCAGCTCCTTGTATGGTAATATCTTGTCATCTTTTGTCTAGAATTCATCTAGGACTTGTTTTATGATGAGTTGAGAATCACCAAAAACCTGTAACTTAGTTATTTTTCATTGGATTGTGATTTGTAGTCCTAAGATGAGGGGCTCATATTCTATAATGTTTTTGGTACAAGAGAAGTGCAACTTGAATTAATTTAGGATGTAGTCACCTTGAGGAGTGATAGAGAGAATTCCTGCCCCCAATCCACGTGTTATGTAGGATACATCAAAGTATAACTTCCAGGTAGGCTATTCTTTGATCATACAAAGATGCTCATCTAGGAACTCCATGACTAGGGGATACACATCTACCAGTGGTACTTCAGCCAACTGGTCTATGATGACTTATCCTTTGATTGCCTTTCTATCTACATATTGAATATCAAATTCACTTAGGAGAATGACCCATTTTTCATACGGCCTATGAGAGTGGTGTGAGAGAGTGGATAATTGAGGAGATCTACTTTGGAAATGAGCTTTACTGTGTGACTAAGCATGTAGTGTCAAATTTTTTGAGTAGAAAAAACTAATACCAAGACACTTTTTTCTATTTGTGTATACTTTATCTCATAGCCAACATGCATACGACTAATGTAGTAAATAGCTCTTTCTTTTCCATTGTCATTGACTTAGGCAAGGAGTGCCCCCTATGTTGTAGTTGTGGTTGATATGTACAAGATAAGAGGCTTTTCAGGAGTAAATGGTACAATAATGGGTGGGTTTTCTATGTATCCCTTGATTTGATCAAAACCCTTTTGGCAAGCGGGATCCCATTTTAAAGTGGTGTATTTTTGCAGCAGATGAGTGAACGGTTGGAATTTGTCAGCGAGCTGTGAAGTGAACCTATAAATGGATTGTAGCTTCCCTTGTAAGTTGTGTAGCTTCTTAAGTGTCCTTGGTGGAGACATTTCCATTATAGCCTTAACCTTTTAAGGATCGATCTCTATGCCTCTTCGTGAGACTATGAATCCCAAGAGTTTGCTAGATGTGAGCCCGAAGATACATTTCTTTGGATTGAGTTTTAAACCACAGTGATAGATTGGATCAAATACACATTGGAGAACATAAAGATGATCTATCTTTCTTTATTATTTAGCTAGGATATCATCCACATAATCTTCAAGAATCTTATGAAGCATGTCATGGAATATGAAATTTGTGGCTCTTTGATAGGTGGCCTGTGCATTCTTTAGACCAAAAGGCATCATGTTGTAACATAAGGTACCCCATGGGGTTGTGAATGATGTCTTATGTTGATCTTATTTTGTGATGTGTATCTGATTATAGGAGAGAAACCATCCATGAGTGACAACATCTCATGTTCGGTTGTGAGATCTACTATCATATCAATGTTAGGCAAGGGGAAATCATCTTTAGGACATGCCTTGTTGAGGTCCCAGAAATATGTTCATATTTTGATCTCTCAGGTTGGTTTAGAGATTAGAACCATATTGGAAATCCAATTTGAATAGTCAATGGTCCGGATGATCTTAGCTTGTAGGAGCTTCTCTAGTTCTGCTTTGACTAGCAAAGCCACTTTGAGATGCATCTTTCAAACTTTTGCTTGATTGACTTGATGTTTGGGTCCACTACAAGATGATGCACCACTATGTTGGGGTCCAATCCTGACATGTGGGAGTAAGACCATGCAAAGTTAATAATGGCCTCACAAAGTAATTTTGGGAGGGTCATTTCTTCTGCTTTCGAAAATGACGCTGCTATGCAGGTGATTCTTGGATATTCTTCTATTCCTAGATTGCCAAGTTTGGTTTCTTCAATTAAAATAGATGACTACTTTGACCTATAATCATGAATGAGAGGAAGAGGAGAGTCTTCATCCTCTGGCGCCTCAAAGAGGTTTTCACCATGGGATACACCTTTTGTTTTTACCTTTTTAGAGTCAAAAGGTGCCCCAAAGGGGTTTTCACTAGGAGACCCATTTTTTTCTTTTTGATTTTGATTTTGATTTTTGTGGCTAAATATTTCCTCTTCCCCAAAATATGTAATTGGGTCCAATTTGTAGCAACATGTTGAATCTTCCTTTTGATCTTTCTGTTGTGTTATTTCTCCCATTAATCTTAGGAGCACATCCTCACTCTGGAACTCATCGATATGTGCAACACTTGGTTGGTCCCTGTCTATGAGTTCAAGGGGGATGAGTGGAAGGTTTGTAAAGTTTATGGAGAGTTGGAGAAGGATATAATTTCTGAGGAAAGTTTCATCATCAAAGGTATCATCATAGGATTTCTTAACTTCCTCTTCAGGGATGTCTTTGACCTCAACAATTTCACCCAAGGTATTATGGTAGGTATAGTTATTATCATTGGTGTCCCCAGTCATGTCCAGGCCAAATCCAAGACCTTGGTTCCTTGGTTATTATGGAGCCTCAAGTGGGGCCTTCATACCACTCTCTTCATGACCTAAGCCACCACCTTTATAATTCCACTACTCTGTATCTTGTTTGTGAAATTTAGGATATTTCTCCTTAAATTATTCAAGGAGCTTGTCATCCTAGGTTTGAGCATCTTGGTATAGCCATCTGTTGATATCTAGTTCCATTTATTGTTTGTTCATAATCTCATAGGATAAGAAGGTGTTAGAATTCATAGAATTCAACCACGAAGATCCGCTACGTGCAAAAAACCTGTCACAAAAGAGAAGCTTGGAGATGAAAATGTTCTGAAAGACAAAGTGTTCATTCAAAGAGAGTATGAAAAATACAAAGGGATCAATCCTTATAAAGGAGATCAAACACCAAGATGGTGGAGAAACCTAGGTTGCATGAATAATTAGTAAGGATTTAATTATTGCATGCCTAAAGTTTAGCTTAAGTGAATAAGAAGTAAAGAGGTGACTTTAATCAATTAAATCAACAATGATTTAATTAATAAGTGAACATAAGATACCTTTTTACTCTAACACCCCCCCTTAAGCTAAACTTAGGGAGAAGTTAAAACCTAGAAACAACTACTGAAAGCAGTAAAATTGGGTCTCGGCAACAAGGCCTGATCAGGTACCCAATCACAACCAAATCTCTGTAAAGTGGAGAAATAGAGAAAACCACATGGGAAAAACTCTACTCCAAAAAGAGATAACAAAAAATAGAAAAGAAACAAGAAGGAAGGAAGGCCTCTCTCTTCACTAAGACCCCCCAAGGACAACTTCCTTCACCCGTAGCATAGCACGCAACTGGAGGTAACATGGAGAAGCCAAAGGTTTAGTGAAGATGTCTGCAACCTGATCCTCTGTAGGGATGTACTCCAAGATGAGAGCACCATCCTGAATCAACTTTCTGATGAAGTGCATGTGGATCTCAATGTGTTTGGTGCACTGATGCTCCACGGGGTTGCGGGAAATGTGTATGGCACTCTGATTGTCACACCAAAGGATAGTGGGACTATCAGGGGGAAACCAAAACTCAGTCATAGACTGTCAAAGCCATAAAATCTCTTGACTAGCTAACACTGCTGCTCAGTACTCAGCCTCTGTAGATGATAATGCAGTGGCAGTCTGCTTCTTGCATGACCATGTGATAGGACCAGAACCAAGGCCAAAAACAAAGCCAAGAGTAGACTTCTAATCTTGAGCATCACCAGCCCAATCGGAGTCAGTGAAGCCAATGATGTGTGGTGAGCCTAATGTGTAGTGAATGCCAAAATGTGTACTGCCTCAAATATATCGCAAAATACATTTGGCAGCTTGCCAATGGCTCTCATGAGGATCATGGGAGAACCTAGAGACAAGTCCAACTACAAAGGAAAGATCAGGACGAGTGTGTGTCAAATACAACAAGCTGCCAATCAACTGTCGGTACAAGGTGGAATCCACTGAAGGTGTAGGACATGTGGAAGAAAAAAAAAATCCTGACTAAAATGGTGTAGGCGCAAGCTTGCACTCAAGCATATCAAATTTGTGAAGCATGTCAAGAGCATACTTCTGCTGATGGAGTGAAATCCCATCGGAAGACTGTACAATCTGTAGGCCCAAAAAGTAATGCAGAAGATCGAGATCTGTCATCTCAAATCTCTCCATCAATGCACGCTGGATATCCTGAATCATGGAGGATGAGCTACCGGTGATGAGAAGATTGTCAACATAGAGCATAAGAATGACAATCTCAATCCCCTGACGCTGAAGATACACTGTGTGATCAGAGTGGCAACGGGTATACTGGATAGAGAGCAAGAAAGAGTCCATCTTCTCATACCAAGCCCAAGGGGCTTGTTTGAGACCATATAATGAATGTCGAAACCTGCAAACTAAGGAAGAGTCCTGCACATACCCCGGGGGTTGCTCCATATAGATCTCCTCCTGCAGGTCTCCATGCAAGAAGGCACTCTTCACATCCATCTGATAAACTGTCCACCCCTGTGAAGCTGCAAGTGAAAGTACAAGGCGAATAGAATTCATCTTGGCAACAAGAGCAAAGGTCTCAGAGTAATCAATACCCTCCACCTGAGAAAACCCCTTTGCAACAAGATGAGCATTATACTTATTAATAGAACCATCAGCAGCATATTTGGTACGGTACAACCACCGACACCGAACCAACTTCCTTCCTTTTAGAAGAGCACACAGATCCCATGTATGATTCTTCATCAAAGAAGAATACTCTTCATCCATAGCCATATCCCACTCTGTGTGACCTGTTGCCTCTGAAAACCTCTGAGGGTCATCTGAAATGGCATGACTCAAAAGGATAGAACCAGAGGTCTGAGCTCGAGTACAACGTCTATCTGTAGGATCACCAGCCAAAGAACCTGTTGCATCAACTGTAACACGGGCCCATTGGGGCAAAAGTGGAGTAGGTGGTGATGGTGGATCATCAACATCATCATCAAGAGAAAAGGGATCCACAAGAGATGAAGGAGGAGTAGATAGTGAGGGAGAAGCTGGTGATGGAGAATCCATCAGAGGATAGCGCTCATCAAACTGGACATCCTGTCGAAATAATACCTCTCTGGAATTAGGATCAAACAATCGGTACACCTTGACATCCTCACAGTAGCCAACAAAAGTGAGTGGTCGGCTCTTCCTCTCCATGGCTCGTCATTGAGCATCAAGAATAAATTCCCACGCCGCACTACCAAATACTTGAAAGGTGGAAACATCAGGCTTGATCTGAGACCAAGCCTCCTCAGGGGTCATGTGTCACAATGCCTTATGAGACATCTGATTATGAATATAATTGGCACAATTGATTGCATCAGCCCAATAAGAAGGCTGCATAGTCCGTGACTGAAGCATACAATTTGCCATCTCCCGTAAAGTTTGGTTCTTTCTCTCAGCAACACCATTCTGTTGAGGTGTGTGTGGAACTGTTAACTGATGTTGTAAACCATGCTCAGTACAAAAATCTCTGAAAGCCTGATTCACATATTCCCCCCCATTGTCGGTGCGTATCCTCCTGATAGAATGACCAGATTGTTTCTCCACAAATGTATTAAAAGAACAAAAGGTATCAAAGACATCAAATTTGTACTTGAGAAAATATACCCAAGTACGGCGGGAGAAGTCATCAATGTAACTGAGCACATAGTGAGCCCCTGAAAAAGAAGGAGTTGGAAATGACATGACATCATTATGTACAAGATCCAAAGGTGCCTTTGCACAAGTGGAACAACCTGTAGGAAAAGGATCCCTATGATGTTTTCCAAGGGCACAACCTAGACATACACCATCAGTATAGGAAATCAAAGGAAGCCCACTCACAAGTTCCTGTGTACTCATCTTCTGTAAGTATCGATAATTGACATGGCCAAAGTGCTCATGCCAAAGTCTGCTCGCTGAATCTGCATGTGCCACAAGAGAGACACCAGAAGCAAATGAACTCACAAATCCATCAAAACTATATAGGCGAGACTGAGGATGTACACTACCAGTGGCCACAATCAAATCAGGTACATGGAGGTCTCGAATAACCACATCATGTGGTGAGAACTCAACTGTCTTTCTAGAGCCAGAATGGCAAATCTGAAAAACTAAAAGGAGGTGTGTCAAAATGTCAGGAACAAGAAGTACATCCTGGAGACAACCTCCGAGGAATGAGACAGTGCCAGAACCTATAACTGCAAGTTGAGCAGAGTCACCAACGACAATATGTGAAGTATCACTATGGGCAAGTGCGGTGACAAGTTGCTGAGAGTGAGACATGTGGTGAGAAGCACCTGAATCAATAATCCATGTGGCACCAAAAGACAAGGCTCGTGCAATAAGAGCATGTCCCTTCCCCATGGAAGAAGGAGAAGATGGCTGAGGTGAGGAGATATGATGATGTTGCATAGCTTCCTCTAAAGCCTCTAAGTGTTTCCAACACCTGGAAACTAGATGTCCTTCCTTGCCACAAAAAGTGCAAGGCTCGCCATTGGACTTATAAGTCTTGGAGGAAGACTCACCAGACTTTGAAGATTTCCCATACTTGGGATGGGTTTTGGAATCAGATCTAGAAGGTGGCTTGGAGGAACTCTCACTGCCTATGGAATCCTTCTTTAGCTTTGGTGTCAGAGACGCTGTAGATGGGTGGGCAACCAAGGCTTGGTGCTGTGATCCACAAAGAGAATCAAGCTGAGAGAGTTTGGCTTGCTCACGAGTCAAGCAATCACAAAACACATCAAAGGTAGGCATGGTGAATCTTGGACCCAAAGCATCCATGGTAGCATGGAATGTAGAAGAGAATATCTGAAAAGAACCACGAAGCTTGGAAAGTATCAGATAAATACACTCTGTATCTGTCTTATTCTTTCCACAACCATGTAAGAGGGACCTCGTAGATTTGAATTTCGTTAAGAAATCCTGAATAGAGGTGAATGTCTCAGGAGCCATGGATACCAATTCTGCTTCGATTTGAAGTACCTGAAATTCATTCATGGTGCCAAAGAGAGTCTGACACTTCTCCCACATTGCAAGAGAAGTATCACAACTATCAAGGTGAAACAACAAACTATCTGAAACATGCAAAGAGAGAACACCCATGGCCTCATCCATCTTATTTCTGTGTTGCATGACCTCATAGGGACGAGTCAAAATGGGCTGAATAAGATCCAAACAAGACCATAGCCTGCGTGACCTGAGAAGCCTAGTCATACAGGATTTCCACAAATGATAATTGTGTGGAGTGAGAAGCTTGACTGATGCTGTATCTGCCATGTCATACCTTTAGCCTGCTTTATTAAATGTTTTCTTTCAGAACTAGATAGAAGATGCAGAAGGGTTGATGTTGTGTGTTTTGGAGTTCTTGTAATATATCTCAAAAAAGAAAAAACACCCCCCACAGAGAGAGAAACCAAACCCTAGCGCAACTGAGAAGCTAGAAGCAGAAATTATGCAAGAAAGGCTACTGAAAAAATGTGTAAAATACCTAGTCAATTTTTTAGGAAAGGAGATCAGATCTGAAGCAGGCTTGTCAAGAGCTTTTTGATGCCTATTCGTGAGCAAAAAACAAAGTTCGTTTGCTCATTTTAGAGGCCAGGAAGTGGTGAAAAAAAGAGTCCTCTTTGAGTGGAAAAAACTCTAGTTTGATAGAAAATTAAGATATCGTAACCTGCACAAAGACATCCACATCGGAAAGAGCTTTCCGACAGTATATGGAAGTTGAAAAATGGCTTCCGGATGCTCCAGATAGAGCAAAAAAAGCCAAGGTATGTCAAAACACCCTAAAAAAAAATATGTTAAGCCCCTGGGGCTTGAAGGGACTGGGCCCATGGTCATATGCGCGCACAGGGGGCTGAAAGAGTGGCCCACGGTCGTTGATAGAACCGCCACAGGTGGCTAGAGAACCGACAGGGGCTGAAAGCCCGCCCGACGGCGGCAGTGGTGGCGTTCCGGTTGTGCGCAGGCGGTGGTTGCTCCAGCGGCGGGTGGCGCATCGTCCAGCGGCGGGCGGTGAGGTGTCGAGCAGTGGCGGTGGGTGGTGGGCGGACCCGCTGATGACAACTGACAGTTGGTGGGCGGACCCACCGATGACAACTGACAGTTGGTGGCGGACCCGCCGATGACAACCGACAGTTGGTGGGTAGACCGGCCAGAGGAAACAATAGTGCGATGGGCGGACTGTAGTGGCCATGCGGTGGAGCGGCTTTTGCTAAACAAAATCAATTTAAAATTGATTTTTTTTTTTTAAATTTTTTTTCTTCCTCGATATCCGTGCCAGGGTAGAGTAGAATTTTTTTTTGCCTCAGATTGTAATATCGACAAAAATGGTCGTGCCTTATATGGATTTTGGGTGATTTGGGCCTTCTGGACTCAACCGTGATGTCAATTTTTGCCCAAAGTGCTCCAAAAAATAAATTTCCTTTAAATCCACACAAAAATGCTTGAAGAAAGGTTGAAACCCTCGAAGCTCCAAAAACTTCAAATACTCAAGAATGGGCTGCAGCAGCAAGGCTCTGATACCATGTTAGAATTCATAGAATTCAACCACGAAGATCCGCTATGTGCAAAAAACCTGTCACAAAAGAGAAGCTTGGAGATGAAAATGTTCTGAAAGACAAAGTGTTCATTCAGAGAGAGTATGAAAAATACAAAGGG
>MU224237.1:116871-136803 GCA_018584345.1 Thuja plicata
AAGGATTTAATTATTGCATGCCTAAAGTTTAGCTTAAGTGAATAAGAAGTAAAGAGGTGACTTTAATCAATTAAATCAATAATGATTTAATTAATAAGTGAACATGAGATACCTTTTTACTCTAACAGAAGGTACATGAGCCAATTTTCCTTGGTTGTAGTTTATTTTTCTCTGGTGGGCCTTGATGGGATGAGCACCTTGAGTATGTGGATCGAGAGGTAGGGCTCCAACCGCAAATGCATCTAATAAGCTATATTCCCCACAACCTCATTGTTGATCTTAACAATAGAGAGTGTGGAGACAAGAATGGTTTTTGGATCTTTGTCAGATCGAGAGGAACTGGCAATAGAGGTGCCAATGTCAATTCTAGGGCAATAATTTGAATGTGAGAATGAGGCTTCCAATGCAAAACAATATGTGAAGGGTTGGGGGTCAGCATGGATGGTGAATTTAGTTCCATTGTGTGGAAAATTGATGCACTGGTGAAATGCGGAGGGAATGAATTTCATGGAATAGATCCACGAGCGACTAAGGAGGATGTTGTATAGGAGTTCAAGATCAAGAATGTGACATATTATGTCCTATATTGCTAGGCCCAGCTTGATGGGAAGTGAGATGGTACCTTCAGAGGTACATTCCAAATTGTCATAGGCCTTGATAGTTATGATATCATGTGTTATATCTGTTTTAGTGTACCCCACTTGATTTATGAATTTCAACGTGCATAGATTTAGGGCTGAACCATTATCGATCATGACCCATTTGACAGAAAAGTCATTGACCATGACGACGATACAAAGTGGGAGGTTACGATCTGGCTCAACAGATGGCATATCAGAGGGTTTGAATGAGACACCACAAGATGATGATAGGTGGCCTACGAGGGCACGGGATTGTGTTGGATCAATGTCATTGGGTACTCGTGACTCTTGTAAGGCCTTATTGAGGATCTCCTAATGGATGGGTGATGTGCGAAGGAGATCTAGGATGGATATTTGTGCAGGTGTATTCCAAATGTGTTCCAAGAGGTTATATTGTGCACCAGAGGATGAAGCAGTAGTGGTGCCTACAACAGATATTGTTGCTATGCATGTGGTAATTGTGCATTGACTATCTTCTCCCTTTACATGGATTACATTAACAGCGGGTTCAACCTGGGTGATGCAACTGAAAAACTTGTCATAGTTGATATAAGCTATGATATAATATTTTCCATCACTGTGGTCACCTTGTTTTCTCTTACCTTATTTCTGGGGTGGATTAGGATTAGAAGGACCCTTGCTAGTGTTGTGTTGAGGAAACACATTTTGGTATATCTGGAGGCTTGCATTAGGCGATGTCTGTGTTGGAAGATCAACTATGATTTCCTCTCGATCTATGAGATCATGTATGTAGTGCTTTAGCTTCATGCATTTCACAATAGTGTGTCCCTTAACAAGGTGATAATCATAGTACTCATTCTCCTTATACCATGCTAGTTTGGGAGTAGACTCGTCAAATGGTTAAGTCTGTGGGTATACAATCAAGTTGGCCTTAGCCATTCTATGGAAGATAATATCCAGGGGTTCATCTAGAGGAGTGAATGTGTGTTTTTGGGTATTATGGACTCATCATTTAGATTGTCCCTATGTGATATATATATAGCATTTTTTTGGTTGGCCATCAGTTGACAAATGGGAGGTTGAGGTTGTTTTGGCCTAGCCACGGCTATTGGACATGCTTGGTTTATGTGGCCCAATTAGTTTCTGTGTTCTTATTCTTGTTCCAATAGTGTGAACGATCATTGTTGGACCTATCATGTTGTGTTCCTTATAGTGCTTGATAGTACCATCTTCCAAGAGGCCTTTCTCGAGGTCCATTCCTTTCCATCGAATATCTTGGTAATTTTGAAGATAGTTCATGTGCATGTGATGGGCTAGCTTTGGATGTAGATTGTCAATGAATATCTTTGTCAAATGCATCTCAAGGGGTTGATATGATAGTCTCGTAGTAAGGCCTTGCCACCTTTGTAGGTAGTCAGCTAGGGTTTTGCCTCCTTTTTTTGGAATTGCAGAGATCAAGGAGGGATAGTTCACTCTCAATGTGATGTGCATATTGTGCCATGAACTTCTTTGATAGTTATGCAAATGTTGATATTGATCCATAAGGTATTTTTTAGAACCACTCAAGAGTGGTTCCTCCTAAGCTTTGGGGAAAAGTCACATAAGATAATTATCGCTATAGGTAACCTCTTGACAAGCCATGTAAAACTCTTTAACATGACTAATTGGATCTCCCTTCCTCATCTATTTGTCAAATTTAGGTGTTTCAAAGTGCTTAGGGAAAGGAATCATAGTGATAGAGCAATCAAACAGATAAGGACAAACCTCCTCAAATTTGAAGGTCTTGCTTGCAGTCCCAGCATGAAGCTCATTAAGAGCATTCTTCATTTCTTCCCATTTTGGATTGACATGTGGTGCAACGGATACTCCCATCACATTGGATCCTGGTACTTGTTAAGGGTCAAACAGAGCTAGGGAGTATGGAGGATTTGGAGGGAGATGTTGTGGAGTATTATAAGGTGATTGAGTTGTTGCATAGATAGATTGCGATGGTTGTTGGGTGTGATACTATTGAGGGAGTGGAGGTAAGGTTTGATGTGGTTGCACAAGTTGTTGGTAGAAAGATGGTGGTTGTTGTGGCGCTTGGTAGGAAGGGCGTGCATAGGTCTGACCTATATAGGTTTGTTGTGTGTCAGTGCCACCATAAGATGGATAAGTGCTTTGTGTGTTCATGCCCCCAGATGGGGAAGAAAGATAGTTAACGTGCGTGGAAGCACTTGGTTGATGGGGAGGTAGTATGGTTTGCATTTTCACAGATGAAGGCATAACCAAGTAATTGGTGAATGTTAGTTGTTGAGGTTGGGTTGGTTGCGCTGCAAATTGTGTAGTGGAAAAAGGATTGAAAAACTATGGTTTTGCTTGGAGCCTTGTAGCTGATGAAGTGGTTTGGGATGCGTGAGTTCCTTGCTTGGCTTGAGTGGTTTGGGAGGCTTATTGGGAAGTGGATGCATTGGGTTGTGTTTGGGTGTTAGAGTGTGGTTTAGATGTAGAAGCACTTTGTGATGGTATTGTTGGTTGAGCATGGAATGTAGGAGCTTGGGGGAATAAGGGTTGATTAAAGGCTCCTGTGAGAGGCATCCCTGTGCTGAGTTGTGGTTGTTGTTCTTGCAATGGAAGAAGGAAGGGTGGTAGTGATGTTGGCACTGAGGTTGGTTGTGTGTCCGCGGGTTGTGTAACTAGTGGTTGTGTGATGATTGGTTGAGTAACAACAAGATGGATAGCAATTAATTGGGTAATAGTTGGTTGTGTGGTTGTTGGTTGTGCAACTTGGGTAGTGATGTGTTGAATTGGTTGTGATGTTGGAGGTGGTGAAGGATTAGAGGATGAAGCCCCCATAATAAAGAAGGGGGTTGGTTGCACCACAGTGTGCACTATGGGCTGAGTGGTGGTTGGTTGGAGAAAATGAGGTATAGATGAGGCAACCTGAGATGTCCTTAGGCATGGATCAAAAATTTCCTCTACAATGGGATGGAACAGGCTGCTTGGGATGTGTATAGGATGTGCTAGATTGTGTGGGAGGATTCTAGGTGGAATGGGAGTAGGAATGGGAGTACCCTCACGTTGAAAATCAGCAAGGATGGTGGCACGATTTTGGCCTACGATGACACTGACCATGTGTGCGTGTCCAGTATGATTCAAGAAAGCTTCCATGGAGCTTGGGGTAGGGACTTCCTGTGGGTCATCCCATATGTGCTTGATTTGTACTTGTTGTCAAGGATCAAAGGAAACCATGGTGTTTTTAGGATCCATTGGTTGGTCAGATGAACTAGTGGCAAGATTATGATCCATATCCTTCCTCTTCTTGGAATGTGTTTTAGGTGGCATGAAATGTATACTCTAAAATGTATGGGAGGATATGCAAGATGGAACTAAGGAAATTCTTCCTAAATATGGTGTGCAAGTTCTCCTAAAACCTCTAAGGATGATGATGATGATGCAAGATTCAAGATTGATGCACAAATTAGTCTAAGACACTTAAGGATGATGGTGGTGATGCAAACTGATGAGGATGTCCTAGGCACCTAAAGGATGACTTGGTTTTGAAAGAGATTTGAGTTTCTTTACCTAATATAGGTTCAAATGGATGTGACTAGTCAACCTAAGATGAACTAATGGTATTTTAGAGGATGAGATTTTTTTGTCAATGCAAACCAACCTTTGGATCAAGGTGATGAGGTCACAAGGAAAAAATAGGCTACCCTACACAATGCTTAGTTAAAGGGTGAGGTTATAAAAGATGGGTTTGGTTTAAGATGTAGGTTCTAAGCAACTCAAAAGGATGTGACACCCAGGTAGTATGTTTGAGTATTTATTTATTTATTGTATTTTTGACTTGGATCTTGGATGAGGTTTAGTTGATTGGATAGTGTTACCTGAAGGCATGACTTGGATAACTAAGGATGACCCTAAAATGCAATGATGGAAATACAACCTTGTGATGGAGAAGAGGGGAAGGATAGGTTTATGGCATCCCAACTAGTCATACCTCTCAAAGTTGACAAATGCATGGTTCAAGTGATATTCGCTCATAAAATGTGAGAGCTTGTTGTTGAAGAGGATTTTGTCATATTTCTCACGCTCTAGGATTTCTTGCTAGATTGATTTCACAATGTGTTGTTTCTTCCTGGCCTCTTGATAGACTATTTTCTTCTCTCTATACACATGGGGTAGTTGGATTTTCACCTTTTTATGTTTTCCTGATTTTGACATAACCTAGGAAAATGAGGTTTTGACTGCCCAATTTGATGAATTTTGCAAAATGGTTTAAGGAGCAACAAGATAACTGAAAGTGTGATATTTTGTACAAATTTGGAGCTCACCTTTTTTTTATGATGAAGACGTCAATATTAGAGCACAGACATTGATCTGTGGAGATGTCTATGCCAGAGTAGAGATGAAGATTTGGGAAAATAAGTGAATTTCAGGTCTTTGACTAAGTTTGATTGGTTTTTGGCAGTTTGGTTTTTTTTATTTGTTCACTGGCAATAATTGGTTTCAATCACACATCAAGGCATTGGCTACACTAAGTGTACCTCCATTCAAACGATACCATTCAATTTTTGCAAACACATGTCTAAAAATAGCCCTACAAGGGAAAAAGCAACCTTACAAAAGATAAGAAGTTGTGATATTAGGAAGCTGATGCAATTTGAGAACTTTGATATGTGTGTGTTCATGTGACCTTTTCAACACAGTCAAGCAATTCCTACCCTAAATAATTATCTTAGTCATCAAAACCTTTTCCCACAACTTGATATCCCTTTGGCTCACATAGTCAAGTCACCTTCTAGAGGGCGCCCATGTTTTTGTCTTTGCGAGAGCTATGCAGAATACAGACAAAGGAGACTACGCAATGAGACCTCCAATGTCGTATTATCCGCTTTAAAACACTCAAGGGGATACATATGGTGAGTGTATTCTTTAGGAGAGATTTTTCCCTCTACTTTCACAAAGCTAATGAGACTTTTAGAGGTGAACTGGGTAAGCTTCTACTCTAGGGTGTCTAGTAAGTGCATTCGTTCAAAGATATCTTATGAATCATACAAGGTCCCGTGGTAGTGTAAACGCTATTTAGATCCTATAGATCCCAGAGGACACCAAACACAAGATATCTTTGCCCTCTGAGACTTTAATCTCTAGAAGGTGTTTGATTATAGTGGGTCGGAAGAGGTTGGCTTTTCCTTGTTCCCACTTGTGTCATTCCCATGAGATTTTTCCCTCAACAATAGGCCCTCTAATAGGTAAACATGAAATGGAGATGGATAGCAACTAGAGGTCATGATTTCTGATTTTCTTCAAGAGATAAGAGCATACTCTCCTACCAAAGTTGTTCTCCCAAGCACACAAAACATGCATTCATTTACCCAAGATTCCTTTCTAAGTGATAAATCAAGTAGGTCAAGGTTTTTTATTGCCTCTAAAGAGATAAGAGCACACTTACCTTCTACCTAATTAATCAGTACAAGTGAACCCTTTAATTAAGTGCCTAGAAAAAATCAGCTAACCAAAGACATGAAGTTTGTTTGTATCTCCTAGGAAACATGCAAGACAAGCATTAGTAGTTTTGATGTTTCAAATCTTCATTCCAACAGCTTGCAAATTTTTTTTATTTCATTTGCAACACAAATCTTCAAATGGGAAACCTGCATAAAATGGTAGTAGTTCTGACAGGTCTGAAATGTTGCAAGAGATAAACAGATTAGTAACAATAAATCTAATGATAAAAAATTGAAGGTTTTCTGTGATAGGTCGGAGACATCGATTATAGTGCACAGTCGATGATCTACGTAGACAACGATCAACATAAAGTACAAAAAGTCAAACTTTTACCTGACACGTATCACAAATTTTGTACACACTTTAAGGCTCGAAGACGACGATCGTAGGTCGAAAAGAAAATTGCAAGTCAGAGAGGATGATATGCGAAATAAAACAATTAGCTGACTATGATTAAAAATTTAAATTTTTAACAACATTTAGTTTCATAAAATCAAACACCTGTCAGAAAACTGAAAGCTAAAATGCTAAAAATATCACAGAAAGCATAGAAACAAAACAATTTTTTTGAAAAAAAACTTTAGCAAAGTAGAGACGTTAGTCGGTAGGTGAAAATGATGATTTGCACAGACGATGATTTGTGTAGACGTCAAAACCCGAGCGTAGACGCCTCTGCGTATGCAGAGACGTCGATTCACGACCTAGACGTGTAAGTTGCAGTTTTTTTCAAAAACCTTAAAATGTTTTTAGGGACGTGGGTCACACTAAGCATGCCAAAATGTGTATGGGGAAATCTTCAATCTATGTAGTCAGGATTAAACACGCAAACGTTAATAGTTGGCACATATGAAACATCAAAGCATGAATAAGGCTAAAAACACATAAATCTTCCATAACATCAGATTGAGCTAAAACAAGTGCACCCTTAAAAGCTTGTTTGATTTGCTCTATTTAGCGGAGTGGGTGTGCTCTCTCTAAACACAAGATAGATAATCCCCAAGTAATTTGTGTGTTGATAGTGGATGCAATCTACAAGTGCAAACTAATGGATGAAGGAAGGATTCAAGAGCTAGTATGAGGAACTAGTCTCAAACTCTCAACATTGATGATTGATAAGCTTGATTCAAGATTGAAAATATGAATGATATGCAACTAAGAAGCTAAGCTATGATTCATTAGTACCAAATTGAAGAGAGAATTTGCTATTGAAAATGCACTAGAATGCTCTAAGACTAATTTAACATAATGACAATGCAACTAGAATGAATCCATTTGCTCTTGGCAAGGGCTCTATTTATAGATTTTTGGGGGGCCTTGGGTGAGGTGACAATTATGTGGCATCCACATAGGAGCCACATGGGTTTTGGAAAAGCCATGCAAAATTCAAAGTTGCTCACACAAGTGTGAGCAACTTGAGGATGTGATGAATCATAGTACCTTAAGTACACATGTGAACGAAGAGTCCAATAAAACACTTTTAGAAAGTGTAAGAGATGCCATAAGAGTTGTAAGAGACCCTTCTTTAGGGAAAGTAAGGAAATTATTGGGAAAATCATTTCTTGAAAAGGTTGCTCACACATGAGTGAGCAACCAATTAGTGCTAATAGGTTAGAAATCTTAAAAATTAGCCTAATTAACCTTAGTTAATTAGTGGGTAGACGTATTTAGATGAGGGTGATATGTATAGGTTAGGATTAAAATTTAATTTTAAATAAGATTTAAATTAATCCAGGCTTAAAAGAATATTAAGAATTTGTAGGATTAAATAAATAGGAATTTATTTAAAAGGGAATTTATATGGGGCAATGTATTAAATAAATTTAATACATTAGAGAAGGAGTATTTAAATATAACTTTAGAATGAACCCAAATTTAATTAAATAGGTAGAGGAATATAACATAATAATTAATTGATCAAAATTAACTATAATGTTATAAGAATTATTAATGAATTCAATTAATAAAGGTAGTTTTGGACGTCTACAAAAAAAAAAAAAAAGAAGAAAAAGAAGAAGAAGATAACATAAATGAGGGGTAAAAAGACAATTAAAAATATAAATAATAAGATTTTCCCATCCTCATCACTATGTTTTGCTAATATTGTAGTTTTTAATGTAGTCTTGTTAGATAATAAATAAAATAACTAATACAAAATGCAAAATTAATAATTTTCATATAATTCTAAATTAGTTGTAGTATTTCTATTTTTAAGCCGATAGGCTTTGTGTGGGAGCTTTGCTCCCGAAAATGTCTTTTTTTACCGGAAAATTGTCAGCCTTTTGCCATTGGTTTTAGTTTTTCGGGAATAGAAACCAACAACCCTTGTTACTTTGGCAAGTTTCCTTGTTTTGTTTTCATTATCCCTGATTTTTCTTCAAAACCCACTGTTTTTTTAGTATCTTCTATAACAAATTGAAGCACTTCAGATTGCAAACAACAAATGTGGAAAATTGAAATTGGCATGACAAATAACTAAAAATTATCAATCATTTGAGGGAGAATGAGAATGAAAATTAAACTTTAAATATTATTGAAGCAATGAAATCTATGATGGGGGGCAAAGAAATTCAATGTAGGGATTCAATGATGTTCTTGAATCTATGGATGTTTTGCATGAAGCTGTTGCTGAAGAATTTATTGATATGCAATCCAATTTTGAGGATTTGGGTGCTTTTGTTAAGCCTATTTTGGCAAAATATTATTCATTTGGATGATCTGCCAATGAACATCACAGTGAAAATGCACTCGAGTCGTTGTTAATGGCAGAAACCTCTGTTTCTACTTCTTCTTCATGGAAGGGTGCATTCAAGAAGTTTAATTCAAAGGGAAGTGGTTAAAGATCACAACTTTAAGTCAAAAACTGGTTTTTTCCAGATTTTCTTTTGATTTGTTTGATCAAAACTATCTAAATCACATTACATGGGTAAAGATAGTAAATTTAATTCCAAAACTGGTTTTTTCAAGAGCTTTCTTTTGATTTTGAGTGATCAAAATTATCTGGATCATAATATACATGCGTAAAGATAGTAACTTTCACTCAAAAGCTGGATTTTTGAAGAATTTTCTTTTGAGTTGATGATCAAAATGATCTGAATAAAAAACTACAGGATTTAAAGATCACATCTTTAAGCCAAAACCTTGTGCTTTTTTTTTCAAGATTTTGTGTTTTGATTGATTAAGAATTTTTTCTCTGGATCTCTCATCTGGGTATTCATTCTTGATTGGAGTTGTCATGTGGGTGTTGGATGTTCATTAATTTTTAGTTTTCTTTTTAAAATATTTTTAGTAATTCTTTGTTTAATGATTTTATAAAATCTTAATTTATTCAATAATTTTTGCTGATTTTATCAATTATAATAAATATAAAATTTGTAATTAAAGGATATATATATTTTTAATTTGCTATGTTTTTTCATATTATTTTTATTTATTACAAATAACTATTACTTACCTTAGAAGTTGGTAAAGTTAAAATAAAATTAAGTAAAAAAATTTCTTTAGAATTTAATAATAATTAAAATAAATAATTATGTTTTTTTCTTAAATCATGCATATTAAATAGTATGTAAGGTGTGTAAAGCATTTAATGGCTTTTTAAAGATTTGATTGAGTTCTTTTCTAAATGTTAATAACTCAAAAAACTTTCTAATCTACTATGACAACATCTAAAGAAATGGAACATCTAAAAAATTATTAAAATCTTCAAAAAGCCAATAAAAAATCATGCATAATAAGAAATGATCAACAATCTTTTTAAAATATCTTTATAATCATCATTAACTATCAATTTTTTATTTGAGTACCAAATTTTAATTTATTAAGGGTTAAAGTTCAATTCACTTTGGTTTTCAATTATGTAAAGGGTTAAGGTATATTTGGTATAACATTACAAATAAATAAATCCATTAATCTATGTCCTTCCAAAGTGTTGATGAAATTTATTAGAAGTTTAGCAAAATACAAAATAGTGTTTACATGCTCATATTTATTTTTAAGAAGAAATTTTGTTAACGTGTAAATATATTATTTATTTATCATTATTTATGGTATGATATATGATTAATTAAGTCAATAGGCTTTGTGTGGGAGCAACCTTTTTGGAATGAGTTGTAAACTTTCCTGATTTATGATGTTGCATGTCTTTATGATTTTGGTGTTCTATTGATTATTTTCCCAATTTAACATATCTCTATTGGAGCAAACTTTGGTTCGTCTCTTGTTTTTTCAGTGCCTTGATATTTTTTGGAGAGCGATATTATGTGTGAATATGCAGTTTTTATTTAGGGGCTAAATTTTGCAAGTTTTTTTTGCATCTATTTTGCAATTTTTTTTTATAATGTCAGGATTTAATTTGGGCTCATGTTTTCTATTTCTTTTATCAATTGTGAGCCAAATCAAATTTCATTGTCTTTGTGCCTTTTTTTCCCTTCAACTCACTATTCTTTAAAGCCCACAAAAAGACTTTGAATTATTTGCATGGAATCGAAACTTCATTCTTGTTCATTTTATGATTGCACACGATATTATTTCTCACTATATTTTTCAAAGAAAATGTCATCCGTTTGATGTCAAATTTGTGCTCTAAATGAAGTGGACTGACAAGTTTGGACTGACAAGTTTGAACCTGTTTAGGTCTGCAACTTTACTCATTTTTCATGTGCTCTCTTATTGCTCATCCTGATGATGGATCACGGAGTGTGATTCGAAACGTTGATGCAAAAAATTCATAACACAATCAAATCCAGAAATTGTTAAGTTGTTACTATCATGGATTATGGAAATCTCTTCTCTTTAAGTTTGGATCTAATGAAAGATAGAAATAAATTAGTATTCTTTTCTGCTCGTGTGAAAGTCAGATGATCAAAATAGAGTATTATTCACTTCTATGGGAAACGTTTCAAGATTTTCTTCAGATTTGTAATCCTAGCATAAGGGGAATAGCAAGGCTGGATTTAATCCTCACCTAGGTGCTCTCACATGTCAAATAATAAATAATCTTTATAATTTTGAGAGCTTTGAAGCTCTTAAAAGGAATAGACAATCTTAATAAATAGATCTTGGAGCTTAATAAATTATTTTAGATTTTTGTTTTTAACGTAATCTGGATATTGCAGCAAATCATCTTCATTTTATCGAAAGGTATTGATAATTTTAATGGCTAGGGAGCTCTAAACAAAATTAGTCTCAATCTCCTTCTTATTTCAATACAATTGTTTCAAAATTGAATCTTTATATAATAGCCATTCTTTTTGTAGATTATGGCATTGTAATGGATGTCGTATTTGTGCTAAACTTTCTAAAGATTTGATTTTGTAATGCTTTTGAATCAAGGATTGTTTAGTGCATTAAATGACCAAATGGCTATTGCAATACACTTCCCTCTCCAAAATTGTACCTATTACATATGGTTAGTATATACGATTGCTTGAAATAATACCCTCTTACACACCCTAACAAAAAATTAAAGATACTTAAATTTAATTTATATTAGAATTTCTTAAATTCCTTCTACATATCATTAATAATCTATTTTGGACATTGTACAAAAAATTTCACTTTATTGAAAATCAAAACTCCTATCAGCTTCTCGACACAAAAGCGCACTGCTGGTTAAAATAAATATACTTTTAAAATATTTAGACTAATCTAAACATAAAAATTTAAAATTATAAAAATACTACAAAGCAAAATGAATTCTATTACAAAATAAAATTTCTTCGTTACAACTTGTTCATGTCATTAGAATCTAAGAAATATATCTTTTGCTCCATACTGAAACCAAATTGATCGAAGGGATTATAATAGCAACCCCAAAATGTCTGGAAAGGCCAAGAATCGCCAAATTAATGAAAAACTAACAAACACAGATTATTTGGATGTTAAAGATAAGCTTGATTTGCTGAAAATCCAGGAGGAGGACACCACACGAGCAATGGCAATGGAGACAGAAGCAGAAGCAGCGCTGAGTTTGAAGACGTGCAAACGTTGCAAAAACACATATAACCCATCCTCCAATTCATCCTCCTCCTGCAGATTTCACCCGTCTTTCTTCGTTTCTCGTCGTCACGACGACCAGAAGAGGTACGAATCCCCTCTTCTTCACTTTCTACCACTTGTGCTACCGATACCTTTAAACAAAATTATCCTCTCATAAAAACATTCTGATTATTGGCCGTATTTGCTTAAGATCAATCATTTACCGTCCAATTCTTAGCCTTTACCTTATTATATTTGGAGCTTCTGGTTAGTGAATTCTTTTGTCCGACGAATTCAAAATGAGAGTTTGCATCATTAAATTGTGGACATAGCCATTCTCGACACTTTTTTACAATCTAGACAGTTCACCTTCTTGTAAGATTAGTAAATCCCGCTGCTAGAGTGCAGCTCAATTTCTTTTAGTTTTATGTTATTTCAGTTAGGGTAATTGTAACCTTCAGCTGGAATTTTCTCCCCTGGTTTAGGTGAATTTCCTTTTTGTTTAATGTTGGGCTTAGTTGCCAGGACAAAGGCATCTCTTCCATCAAATTCACCTGGTTTATTTATGCTGCCTTTTAAAGTTATTGTAAAATTTCCTTGTTGACTCGCTGCCCATTTTGGTAAGACAAACCCTTTTGTGGGGTAGGCAGAGATGTTGTAATTGAGCTTTTATTATTTGCAGGCAAGAAAACATTTTTGAATGGTGCATCCCATTCTTGTCTGCAGTTGAATCCCATTCTTGTCTGCAGTTGAAGAACTCCCTGGGTTGGTGAAACTGCCTTCATTCTAGATTAGACTGTTCCAGTCACACACTATGGGGGTGATCTGTGGTGTGAAATCAAGGAGCTTCTTTAGTGGACAAGGTTCAAACTAGAACAGATGTAATAAGCAGGTGCAAGCATTTGAGCTCTGAGTGTTTCCGGCAAAAAGTCAAATTTAAAAGAAATGGTGTACCACATCCAATTAGTTGAGTACAGTCCAAAATTTGAAACCGGAGGCGCTATATTTAAACCCCAATTCTTTACCACTTGAGCTTGTTCCATTCGGCAAGGGTGACTTTTAGAAAAAATTAAAATCAAAATCAGGTATTAGTCACCTTGGTTTTTCCTTCACTTTCACCAAAATTTTGGTTGGTTAACCTTTTCTCTTATAGCTTGTAATTTTTTGTGCAATAACTGAAAGAGCAATATTTTTCTGGCCATTTAGCATGATATGGTAGCAGACCTTTGTTTTGATTTTTAATTTACTCACTTCAGTTAGGGTAAAGGAAGCTTTGTGCCGTTAGAAGAAATTAAATTAAATAAATTTAGAGATCATTTACATGAATTTTCCTTCTCTATCTCAAATAATTTTCTGCTATTAGTCTGTATTATATAGGCATGTGCTTAGCATCAATTTGGAAAAACCTATAGCCCCATGCAAATTATATTAGTTTTTGACTGAAATTAGTTATATGTCCTTAAGAATTTCGATTAGGAAATCTTCCTTGCACTAACCCACGCAGGAGTTGGTCCCACCTCATCTTTTTCCTATATTATGAGAATACACATGTGGGGCCTCTTGGAGTTCTATTGGAATGGGAACTTGGTAGACTGTAAAGCAATTTTGTGGCAAACGACAGGAAGCTGAGATAAAAAAATTAAAAAACCAGCTGGGGCCTCTCCTCTTGTTCAATGAAGTGTCTTTGAGAGTGAAGAGGGGCCTAAAAACAACAAAAAAGGCTACCAAGGTAATTACTCTGATGCTGTACATAAATTATACTAATACCTATCCAAGCAACCATACAAGCAACCATACAAGACCCTGCACTAGCATAAAGTATATTTTGGTTGGCATACAAGGCAACCAATACATAGAGAAAAGCCTATAAACAAATATAAGATTAAAAGCAAGAGTATAGACCATCAGAGGCATAACTGAAAAGAAGTGCTTGAATATGATCATATTAAAAGGAATTACATTCCCTGTCTTTGCATTATAATGTAACCTTTGTAGGCTTCATGATTCGGGTGGCAATTTGAGAAATAATCTGATAAAAAACAAACAAGTAGAGGGTCACCTTGCCAGGGTGTAACACCATCACTGTTGATCATAAAGCTTAGGTCATATTCCATGGTCATAGAAATGGTTGTTGCAGGTATACATTTGGCTGAAGAAGCTTGACTGTAAAAACTGATTCATAGTGACCTGAATCCACAAGAGACACAATATAGATATTTTAAAAATTCAAGGAAAAGAGCAATATTGTGTTTGGATGAGTTTTTATGTTGCATATCACAGGGCATTGCTTGTCACACAACTTTTCAGATTTTCAGGCGAATCACTTCACTTTTTATCTTTAGACATTTCATTTGCTAAAATGACTACAAAAGGATTGCCATCTGATTGTAATTAGTGGTGTTACAAATTCACTTTGTTTCTCAAAGATTGCTACCTTTATGTAAATTACATTTCAGCTTAAATAAAACTTTCATTTGCATTGCAGAAGTATATGTGATTATTGGGTTCACTTCTGTTGTTTCAGTTCTTTGCTTTCATGATGTGTTAGGTTTTTCCTATATAGCGTGTTGTCCACCAGGTTACTAACTGAATCTATATTGGATGTTAGAGCAGTTTGTTACATGTTTATATGTCTCATCAAACAAGGTTAAACTGTAAGAAGTTTGGTTTGGAGATACAAGGCTCTTAAAATACCTTTTGTGTTGGTTCAAATATTCTCGGATTAAAAACAAATAGGAACAATGAGATCCTTGCAAGCTGTTGCTCAACGATTTCTTCAAGAAGCGTAAGATGGAGTTGCTGGAATAGTTTTCCAACATCATTTCACAAGTCAGACAAACACATTCTCTTCTTCATCAAGCAGATCCTTCAGGGGTGCAAAAGCTTTTAAGGTACAAGTGACTTTAGATATCTCTGATTTTGAATGTTCTGCTTAAATTTTAAAACAGAATTCTGATAATGAAAACATAGCATCTGTAGCCTATAAAAGATGCTTCTATTCTAAATAAATCGTTGGAATTGTATTATCTCTAAAGAAACAAAGAAAAGGATGGAAAAATTACTTGAGTAGAAGGATTTATCAGTTAAAACATGGGCAGACTTTGTAAGAGGAACAGCACCTTGTGAAGAATTATAACAACAAATACAAAATATTGCAGCCATTGTGCCACGGTCAAAAACAGAGTGTGCAAGATTGTATGTACTATGAATGCAATTCTTGTCTTGGCAGCATAGTTTGCACTCGTGACAGTGAGAGGCATAGGGTTCTAAAAGACTTCAGCATTTTGTAATTATGCATCCAAAACGAGATGAAATTCCTGAGCTCAAGACATTTAGAGAAATCCCTGGATGGTGCTTTCTAGATTGAAGAAACATTAAACTATAAAGGAAGGAAAGAAACTTCTCTTGGCACTAAAACACCGAGAAGGTGCTTCCCTGGATAAGAGCTACAGTATGAATGTCAAGTTAAACAAACACTAGCTGTAGTGCAAACCTAGCAAAATATTGAGCACCAGCTTGAAAATCGGCATCCACACTAGCACAGACACTTCTAAACACGCTAGAGAGGGGGAAGCAAATCATAGAGGTAGATACCCACACCATTGTTTCCATCTAAGTTACGATTTGGGTGCGGGTGCGCGGAATTGTTTTGGGGGGGTTTTGGATGCGTTTATATATATATATATACATTCTAAGTTGCCGGTTCGGATTCCGGTTCGAGATTCGGGTTCGAAATTCGTCCAAAATTTTTTTGGGCTGGGTTCGTCCGTACAAGATATATATATATATATATATATATATATATATATATATATAAACATATGCAGCAGCAAATAAGTTCATACATTATTATGCTAATAATAAAGCAACATAGCAAAATACACCACCACATATATTGTCGTTTTAGTTCAAATGACATAACAAAATGCCAATATACACCACCATATCAATGTTTCGGTTCAAAAACAATAATGCCAAAATTAATAATCAGTCATTAGTGATCAAAATATCATCAAAAATCATCAAACAAATCATCATCATTCTGCTGTTGCAGATTAGAAGCACAAACAGTGCCACTAGCATCAGTACTAGCAGCCTCAGGCCCAGCCTCAGAATCAGCCTCAACACCACTAAGTAGCTCGCGATCACCATCATCAATTGCAAGTGCATCAAAGTGGGCTTCCAACTCTGTAGACTCTGGTTCAACATCCAAATGCTTTGCCTCCCCTTTTTGTATGTATTGTCTTTGTGTGTTGTGAGCCTCAAGTTTGAATGCACAAAGACCAAGTTATCTGCCTTCTTGGAGTTTAGTTGGTTGCGTTTTATTGAGTGGATGAAGGAGTATGTGCTCCAGTTCCTCTCAAATGATGATGAACTAGCAACCTATCAAGATTTACAATTTTGAAATTAGAGAGTTAAGAGTTTTGAATATAAATTTTTAAAATATGAATTCAATATTTATCAACAAGAATTTAGAAATTAGAATCTTAAAGAGTAAAGAACTTACTTGTGATAAAATTTTGATGGCAATGGGTTGCAGCAGCTGGTACATTTCTCCATGGAAGTACCACCACTTATGAGCATCAACATTTTTCTTGTCTGCAAAAGCTTCATGACCACAATCATCGGTGCTCATGAAACTCATGAATTCAGACCTCACTGCAGGTCGTAGGTGCTCGGGAAAGAGTCTTCGAAGGGCTGCCTTGTACCCTTGAGCAACTTCAAGATCTCTATATGGAGCAACTCTAGTGGTACTCTCACTGAGGACCAATTGGCTATAGTACTTGGGGCTCAATGCAAAGGCAAGTAGATGCAAAGGGGTAGTTATTTTGTTCCATCTTTCTACCATGATTACCTATAGCTCCTTGAAGAACTTTTCATCAGGATCTTCCTCTTTCTCATTTATGATATTTCTAATACCCTCAATCATGGAGTCAATGCCATCATATACCTCACCCAAGCAAGGCCTATCCATGTCAGTGTATCGGATCATGCTCAATATAGGCACGGTGAACTTCAGAAGGTACTCAGCACGATCCCACCAAGAGTCATCTAGTATCAATGCCTTAATGGCAGCTGCCTTGGCACTATTAGATTGCCTCCATATGCTCCAATTAACACTTGTTACCATTCTAGACAATGCCTCTTTAACCTTGACAAGGCGTCTCAAAACAATAGTGTTGGAGGCAAAGCGGGTCTCAGCAACCTATTTTAAGATCAAATTCAAACAATAATAAATTAAAATCAAGATTAAAATTTAAATTTAAAAACATAGAAAGTTTACTAAACTAAAGTGACTAGATTTCTAAAACATGTTTAAATTTTAAACAATTGAACTTACCTTCAAGAGCTCCAATTTCGAGAATTGTCTAAATATGGCTTGTGTCATATGGTGGTTCGTGACAAACATTTGGATCTCCTGTGCCTCTTCAGACATTTTTTTAATCCACTAAATCTTAGTGCCAATTTTTTGCAGCATTAGGTTGAGTGAGTGCACATCACAAGCTGTCCAAAAAATGTGTTCGAAGTGCTCCTCAACCAATAAGCCGGCAGCCCTACAATTCTTGGCATTGTCGGTTATTACTTGAACAACATTTTGAGGGTCAACTTGCTCAATGGCTTGGATGAGAATGTTTGCAATGTCCTTCACCTCTCCTTCACAATCCACAACTTTTAGAAACATTGCACCTCTTGTGGACACTGCAATAACATTGACCAAAGGACGATTTCTCGCATCTTTCCATCCATCAGATACTATGGTCACACTTGTTTCAATCCATGAATCCTTGATGGGCTGCATGGAAGCCTCTACATTGATCACCTCTTTGTCCAATAAAGTGGTGCGCACCTTCTCATAACCCGGGCCCTTGAACCCCTTTGGAGCCTCTTTAATTGATCTCACCATTTTTTGCCAATATGGTGAGCGGACAACATTAAACGCCAATCCACATGCATAGACACATCTCGCTATGGCTTCTTCGGCAATGTCTCTAGCTTCATTTTGAAATGATGTTTCCAAGGGCCCCATTGCTCTCTTCTTTGCAATTGGTTCTTGAGGAGCACGCAAGAATGGATGGCCCTCTACGAGTGGTTCATTGGGAGTGGAAATTGAAGACATAGATGATGTTTTTGTTTTTCTCCTAGCATCTTGCAAAGGATGAGAACTTGCCCTCCCAGTTGCTTTGTCTGCTTGTTTTTGCTCTTGAATATATTTGTCCACCATGTGGTTTGGAAGAAAGGTTTTAGGTAGTACCCCATTAACGCTTGGTTTCCCTGTACAAAATTTAATGCCCTGTTGAGGAATAAAGCAGAAATGTGCTTTCACTCTACTGTAAGAGCTACTAAATTCCTCTTTGCAGTGGCTGCAAATCCACACATAACCTCCTCCACCTGGCATTGGTTTAACCATGTCCACATAGTTCCATAGTAGAGAGCGTCTGTCTATTTTGAAGCGGGAGTTCTCGGTGCTAGAAGCACTTGCAACCATTCTTTGAGTCTGAATGATGAATCTATAAACAACAAACAATGAAACAAAGCAAAAAAATATTAATATAGAACAATTACCTCTCTGAGACAACATTTATAATATTATTATTTATTATTTATTATTTATTATTTAGCCTCATTCCGTCCTACGTATAGTATAAATATTAAATATTAATAAGAGTTCATTTTTAGCTCCACAATATACATAATAAGTATTATTTATAAAACATTACTTACCTGCAAAAACGTTGAGGAAAGAATTTGAGCAGAGACCTCAAGTTTCAACTTTCAACTTGCAAAAACGCTGAGGCAATGAGGAAAGACGAGCTGCAAAAACGGTGAGGAAAGACAGAGTAAAACATGGCTCATAATGGAGTAAAATGCTGCGTGACATAAAAATGCCACGATTTTAGGGTTTAGCACCTAAAAAATAATATAAAAAATCCGTTGAAAGTCAACAAAGTTGAAATTTCGCCCAAATTCACTCGAAATTCATACAAATTCAACCTAGGTTCGCGCGCTCTGTCTTAAATTCGTTCAAAACGAACTAAAATTCGGCCAAGTTTCGTTTTTTCGAATTTTATGCAAATTAAACAGAGAAATGGAGAATTTGACTCGAATTTGAATTCGGAGCGAACCAAATGGCGAATATGCAGGTGCCAGGGCGAATATGGTAACTTAGTATATATTTTTTCAAATACACACACACACACACACACACACACACACACACACATATATATATCTATGTGTGTATGCAAAGAAATGCTATGAGAAATAAATGCACTATAGAAAATGGCTATGTGCTTTACAAATGCGTGTACAAAGGAAGGGTGCATTGATAAACATTGTAGTTAAAGGAGAGTCTGCAATCAAATGTATTTATCTTATAAGGTAAATGGAAAAACAATACTCTTGTGGAATACTTGCATAAGGGAGGTCTCATACACTAAATTGGTGTCTTGCTTGGCAATGACCTAAAAACTACCTTCAACTTAAACTTTTATAAAAGTACATCAATATTGGAAACAAAGATGCTGCATAAAAATTGTTGCTTTCCAAAATCTTGTAATAAGGGAGGGTGCATTAATTAACCTTTTTATTTAAAGGTTAGATTGCAATCAGTTGCATATCTCACTTCATGTATACAACAAATTTAGTTTTTGATCGGATTGAAGAATAGCACAGCAAGCCTTTCTCATTCCATTTTATGAGTTTAACTCTTGTTTGCTTTTTTTTCTCTATTCACAAATATTCCATTTCTCATCACAACGATTTTTCTTGAAACAAGATAAATAGCATTGTTGATTACCCATATTTTCCAAGAAAATGTCAAAATAATGTGTCTAGGCTGCGGATGCTCCCGGATGCC
>MU224237.1:136860-153908 GCA_018584345.1 Thuja plicata
GAGAGCATCCGGCTGCCCTGGATGCGCTTCTTGTGCGCATCCACAGGGCATCCAGATCTGCATCCGGATCAGAGCATATCTGTCTGCACATCCAGCCCTGGAGGCTGCGAATCAGTAACTAAGGTTTCCGTGACTCACATCTGTGGTTCAAGAGAACATTTATGCACTTGATAGTGTATAGTGGCAACCTAGAAAGGCCTAATTTCAAAAGATGCTTTCAGGAGGTTGAATCTGCTGGTGCTACTTCATTCTCGATCATATACAATTTGTTGGTTGAATTATGGTAGAGATATATATGTCATTTGACAATGACCCTTTCATATGAATTCAAGTTTGTTTTGGGATGAAGTGCACTATTATGTGGCAACTCTTGAAGTGTGTGACATTTTGTTTGATCAAGCTTTTATGATAGGACTTCCCTTGGGAATCGCCTCACCTAACCCTCTCCTTTTTCCTGAGAGATACCCCTGATTAGCTCTCAAGCTAACCACAAAAATCCCTTGCCTCTTTATGTGGCGGAAGGTAATGCTCTTAAAATTTACCACCAATTCCCTAGCACACGTGATGATGGAATCTAACATCCAAGCCCTACACTGTGTCTCTTTTATACATGTGATGATTAATTTTGAGTCATCTTCCATCCCAATTGCCAAGCAGTTTTTAAGTTTAACCCATAGAGTAGAGCTCTGGTCTCGACAAAATTATTTGATCCTTCTCCAAAAAACCAACCTTGTAAATTTACTGGTTGCCCCCAACAAAAATATGAACACAACCTACTCCGGGCAACCTAGGATTACACTTAATTGCTCCTTCAAACTTGAGTTTCAAACTTTCTTCATTTGGAGGGGAGGGCTATTAATGTTCTTCGAACTACCAAATAGTTGGTGCACTCTTGGCCATCTGCTGGTCCACGTGAGCTCGCTTAGACTGAGGTTTGCCACAACTCTGACCTTGTAATTTCCCTCCTCAATCACTAAATTCACCATAAGATGCTAACACTCTTTGCAGATCTTGGCCTTCCTTAAAAAATCCTTCTATTTCTTTCCAAACATGCATTCCAAATTAAGAGCAAAGGTAATCATACCCAAATCCTCTTCAAGCACATGCTTTGAATAATTATCTTCCAATACTAGCTCCATCATAGGATATCCCATAGAGATCTAGCTTGTAACCATGATTTTCAACAAATAGACAAAGAATAAACGAATGCTGATTGGAGTCCTTGCTATTATAACACAAGTTGTTTTGAGGACTTCGCATTCCCATTATGTTAAGTCTAACACATGTCAATTCCGTACCATGCATTGCAACACCCCACACACTCTTTTGATAGGGAAGGAAGTCAAGTCACTAGATTGAGTAGTTAGAGAAGCATATGTTTGATTGCACAACCACTTCTCTCAATGTACACCCATCTCAAATTAATGAATCTTCTCAATAGACATTGGGGATTGGGGCAAACTTTAATAGCTCCAAAATCTTGTGGAAAGTCACATCCCACAATGGAGATATGCTAGGAAATCGAATCCGTTCCAATGAACCACTAATTTCAGTCGCGTAATAATTGACAATTGCTCCACTATTATTCTCATAGAATGTAGCAACTTGGGAAAATTCTGCATGCTACCTTAGAGGTCTTTCTTGGATGTAGGTGGAGCTTTAGAAATGAATTCTCTTACCATTTTTCAATTTCCATCTCAAATTCTCTCACTAGTTCGATGCATTGTCTCATAAAATTCCATATCTTAGATCCTTTAGGAACTGATTCTTGCAGTATGATACTACCATAGTTGTTGTTAGTGATATACTTGGCATGCAAAACTCAACTTGAAAGCCTGTTTTCACAATGTGCTCTCCGAATCAGCCTCTTATCAAAGGCAAGGTCTTTTCATCTTCTACAATCTCTGAAAATCAATCCTCCACTTTTCTTCTCTTTGTAGATAGCTTCCCACTTTATCAAGTGAATTTCCACTTCTCCTCTATGCCACACAATAAGAAAATTCCTTGCAATTCACAATTGTCTTCACAGTCTTACTTGGAATTCAAAATAGTAATATAAAGTAAATAGGAATAACCAATCAAAAGCAATTAATAGATTTCAATTTTTTTCTTTAGCAATCTCCATTTTAGCTTGATCCCTAGCCTTGTAAGCAACAAGTTTTCTTCCTTTTCTTTTTTGAGGATTTCTTATTGTGCACTTGGGAGGATTCATTCCTATCATTTTTCCCTTAACTCTCCAAACTTGTATTTATTTAATCCTTGCCGCTTCTTCAATCTTCTTTTCCACACCATTGGCTTTGTGCAATCCTTTAATAACTAAAACACTTGATTTCAATACACATAGTGTCATAGTCTAGGTCATGGACATAGGTTAGTGTAGAAGATTGCAGCCTCATTGAAATTAGGGGAGGTTTGGCAAAGTTGATTAGCATACAAATGTGGGCACATGTGGCTAATTCACCTTTCTTCATAGAAAGGGAACTTGAAACAAAAATTCTAATTTCCTCCCAATTTTCCTAAAAATATATTTGCTCCATTCGTTTGGAGGGATTTTTTACAGTCTAATGCAAATGGGGGATTGAGATGGGATCCAAGATTCAAGCACACTATAGAATTAGAGGATGGCGCGAAGTCAGTCATCCCTACTTACTGCTTCCTATAGGCACCCCAAGAAGTTCAAGGATGAAATTGAGAAGGCGATCCAAGAGCTACTAGACATGGGACACATCAGGCCTAGTTTGAGCCTTTTTGCATCATCGGTTGTATTGGTGAAGGACAGGATGTGCATTGACTATCGAGCTTTGAACAATAAGACAATTAAGAACAGATACCCAATTCCACGTATTGATGAATTGTTGGATGAGCTACATGGAGTAGTCTACTTCTCGAAGATAGATCTCAGATTAGGTTATCACTAGATTCAAGTGCAAGAACGAGATGTTCGCCATTTGGGGCATTTGGATGAGGTGTTGGAAATAATGGAGGCACAATCCTTGTATGTGAAGGCCTCCAAATGTGAGTTCAACATGACTGAGATTTTATACTTGGGGCACATCATCAACGCACAAGGGGTACAGGTGCACTAGGAGAAGATCCAAGCAATCCTCGACTGGCCACCACTAAGGACACCCACAGAGTTGTGAGGGTTCTTTGGCCTATGCAACTACTATAGGAGATTTGTGAAGGGATTCTCGTAGCTAGGAGCTCCTTTGACCAACCTAACTAAGAAGGGAGCATTTAGATGGACAAAGGGGCGCACCAGGCAATCGATAAGTTGAAGGAGACTATGAGCACTTGTCCAATACTTGCCTTACCAGACTTCACTCAGTCATTTGTACTCAGAGTATGAAGCATTGGAGCAGTCTTGATGCAGAATTGCCACCCCATGCCTATGAGAGTAGGAAGCTCAAGGATGCTAAGAGACTTACTCTATATAAAATCTACCTTCATCACAAAATCCACTCTATTCATTTGTGTTGCCAAATTTTAGTCTAGGGTCTTTAGGTCCTAGGGGGTAAATTGTTCTTTGGTGACTTACTTCTCATTCATCCTGAAACATTCCCCTAATGTGCTTATCAGAAAAATTATCCTCTTTGCCTATTTGAGCCTAGCGGGTTTTCAATACTTCTGCTTCTTTCGGTGTTTAGGTGATTTAGGTGTGTCGGGAAAAGGGTAGTCATAGCGTCTTTCGAATGAGAAGTAGTCACCCTCAGATCTGTAATGATCATGTGTTTTTCCGAAAGGTAAACATGTGATTTTCATAAATGATTCATAAAGCTTGTTGTTCGTAAAAAGAGTTTCTCAACTCTCGAAGATATCAAGTTGCGGAGTGGTAATGATGATCATGCGGCACCCGGAAAAATTGGTCTCAGAGGTGCAACCCCGACACAAGTGAAAAAGAGCTTATAAGAGGTTAAGTGCTCCCGACGGAAAAGAAGTCGTTTAAGTGCAAAAAGGATAAAGAGTGAAGCCGTCAAGATACTTTTTCGGATTAAAGGAAACAGGCTTACGGGAAAAGTTTTCTCTTATGTTCTTTTCCCGTACAAGGCAAAATGGTCTAATGCTTATGCGTTTCGGCATCGGAAGGAAAGTATGTTCTTTTTCCGCAAGGATAAGGATATTTTTCAGTAAGCGCCTAATAAACATAAAATTTAAATGTAAATGTTCGGATTTTGAGGCCGTTATGTTCCTTGAAACGGGAAGTTCAAATAGCCGTTGAATACTAAAATTAAATGCTAATCCTACCGTTACAACTGTTAAGCTCACCTTAATGACATTCGTGTGGCGCCAACGTTCGGATCTTGGCGGCTATTTCTTCAGCATTCTCCATCATTTGTTGCTCACTGTGTTTGCTTAGCAGGCCATTTGTCTTCACTTATGTTCTCAATTTTATAGTTAATGGCAATCAAGGCTTCTGGTTACGACAGATTTATTGGTATTGAGAGTGAGTTGAAAGAAGTTTCCGACACATCTCTAAGATTCTTTGATCTCGGAGATTTGCATAGAAGATTGAATTCTCATCCAATTCACCCCATTACTCAGAAGCTCAAAGACATCGGTCTAGTAGAAGTTGCAAGGTTTCCAATGGCAGTCCAAGCTCCTGAGCTTGTTAGAGAATGTATTGAGAGATATGACCCAGTGGCAAAGCAAATCCTTTTCCCAGATCAGTCTATTTTGTTGTCAATTGATAAAGCCCTAATTCAATCCACTTTTGGTATTCCGGTAAAAGATGTGTATTGCGATATCGACTTTGGTTCCAGAACCCTCGATCAAAGAAAAGTAAGATGCCGAAGACTCTCTTCGGAACAACCCTAAAGAGGGAAATTGTTGATATCCTAGCCCTGTTGACCAGATTGGATGGAAAGCTTGAGATTTTAGATCTCGTTGAACATAATTTCTTCCTTGTTCAAGCTTTCTATGCTGAATATATGTTCATTGATTGGGCAGAAATTCCGTGTGAGAAGCTTGCATCCTAGATGAGCTCTTGTCAAGGATTCAAACAATTCTATATGTCTTCATACTTGATTTATGCTCTGGCGACTCGGCACCTATGCCCTGGCTTACCAGCAATCCAGAATTTCGATGGCAACACCAAAATATTTGAGTTCTACCCAAATTTACAATTGCGTTGGAGCTTTGAAGAATACACGACTGTGAATGATGCATTCACAATGAGAATATGTCGGGAACTTCAAGGTTGCCCAGAAAGAAGATTCTCACCAGAATCCATCTTGGCAATTAGTCAGTTTGGCTGCTCTTTCATCCAATTCCTGAGTTTCTCTTATCTTCGGATAGGAGCCTTCTCCGGATTTCCTAAGAGGTTGCCCCGGTATCCTGAAGATAAAGTGGTCTTAGTGGAGCTTTGCCAACAAATATTGGAAGTGAACACTCTGTGTTCAACTATGAAGATTGTCGGGATTTCCTTCCCTGTGGTCGTTGGTCCATATTCCTGTGCATCCAGATCTGATGCTCGGAATTTAGTAAAGAGTTTTGAAGATAAGATCAAGCTACCTGACTATGAGGTTCTTAGGCCTCAATATGATCCTATGGGTTTTGTTAGAGATCACCTGAAGCTCGGATATGCCTACAGACATGTCCCGGACATTGAAGATTTTTGGGCCGAGTGTTTCAATGAGTATCAAACACGGGAAAAACTTTGGTCCCATTTAACTTTAGATGAAATTAAATTGTATAACAATGCTATTGATGTATTTGATCTTGCAAATGACGGACTCTAGATGCATCCATCGTCCTACAACCAGATCAAAGTGTTGCCCATTTCTTCCTCTCCACCAACTGGTCCAGTGGTTGATTCATTGGAGCTTCTCATGAGAGGCATTAACAAGAGAACTGACAAGTGGGTGGAATGGACCAGGGCCCGATGGAAAAGAACTTCTGGCGCAGGTTCTTCCGGAGGAACGACTTCAGGTGCTGGGCAGTCAACTTCAGCAGCTACTTCTTCTGTGACGCCATCAACTTCATCAGGTGCAACACAATCTGCCAGGCAAGGAGGAGACCAACCTCTGGAAAAGAATGTTCCTATCACCCCCACCTGCGGAGGCGGTTCGCTCCCGAACATTGGAAATGAAGAGGAGAATAGAGGAGATAAGGAAAAGGAGAAAAGTCAAGAGGCGTCCGTGACCAAGCCTTCCTCAGCAATTCCAATCATCACTTTGGATGACACTAACCCAATGGATGGTCAGGACTCTTCTCAGCCAACATATACCCTGGCCCTTTCATTGACAAAGGTGGCCTCTTTCCATGTTCCACCTCCAGGCAAGAAGACTCCTCCAGTTGTCCGAAAGCTGTTTGATCCTACAACTCTTCAGTCTGCAGTTAGGGTGTTATCCACAGATTCACGGTTGGAAGAAACCATTGAAAAGAAGAAGAAACGATATGAGGAGGCTACTTCTTCAAAGGACCTGATTCTTAAGGCAACCTCATCTCAGTCAACAGAGAGGAAGGTGAAGAGGCAAAAGTCCGTGGCAGCTCTCTCCCATGATTACACAACTGGGCATATGTTAATGGAAATAGAAGAGCCACAGAAAGAAGGAAAGTTTCATGAACTATCAGCTCAAGATTATCAGATAAAAACTGTGGATCTAGGAGTTCCGGTGCATGACTCAATGGTGAACATTTGGAGAACCACCAATGAGCGGATTGAGGATAGGTTAGAAGAACTCCGGGCAGATAAGGAGGTTCTCAAATCTACAAATAAGGAGCTAGTTGAGTATATTAAATCTGCTCTTGGCAGTACCTCATCTTCTTAGTTTGATCCTAGTGCTGAAGAAAATAAGAATTTGCTACTGAAGCTGTAGCAAGAGAGACAGTTTGGACAAATTGGCAGAGCATGGATTGATGCAATGAAGGTTCAAGGCCCAATTGTCATTGAGAACTTGGGGAACCTTCTACTTGATGCAGACAAGTTGAAGGACACAACATCAAAGCACCAGGAGACCATTTACAATGCATCCACTGAGTTGACAGAACAACTAGCTACCTTGCAGGAGGTGATTGATATGGAGACTACTGTTGCAATCTCTAATGGCATCCTCAAGACCGGGCAGGAGCCATTGTTTCATTGGAGGCAATCTTTGGAGTTCGTGATTGAGAGCTCAAACAGATCAGCAAATGAACTCAAGTCTTTGATTGAGTTAGTCCAAAAAGAGATGGATCAACTTTTTGAGTTTTTGAAAGTTTTGCACACAGAATCTCAGGTTTCCGAAAGTGACAAGTTGGTGAGTACAGAGCGAATGAAAGCTAAGTTTCTTGCTTTCATAGATGAGATTTCAGATCCGGCTAGCTTCCAAGTGTCAGAAATTAGTGAGCTCTCCGCAATAGATGCAGTAATCAAAGCGGAATCAGAGAAGCTCCAGTCCCGGATTGCCAGGTTGGATGAATTGATAGAGATGCATGACTTTTGGATGATCCGAGCTGACAATGTAATCATTTCAAATGCTCAGGAGTTGGGCAAAGTAACGGATGCAATGAAGGCTTACAAAGGCAAAGCCGTTTCACTGAAGTCGGCATAGAATCTGTTGACCTTTGTCGGTTTCCCAGTTTTTGTCTATCGTAGCTATTTTGGGCATTTTGTCAGCCTTGTCAGTTTTTGTAACCAGCCAAGTTTATTATTAGAATGTTCCTTTCGGAATATTGTTTGAAGGCAATCATTATTGTAACGGGTCATTTCTTGAGAAGACCTATATATGTAAATTTTTGTAAAGTAAATAAGATCGACAAATATTACTTTGGGCAAACCCCTATAGCTGGGACTACTGTGTGCGACTCTGAGTCTAAAGTGATTTTTGTTGTTCATTTTAGTAAGCTGTGAAATTGTCTTGAATGAAGATGCTAAGACTGGAAATTGAATGAATATTAATGAACCGGGTTTTGTTATTTTCATCCAACGGATTGTGTGTTTACTATCTCCAGCATGAGTACTCGGATTTCTTTTCATTTGCACGTTTTAGTTCTATAGATTGTTTCTTGCATAAGAGATTGGGAAGAGTGTCAATAGAGAATGAGATCAAGATAATCTGGGTATTGTCAGAGTTTCACAATCTAAGTAATCCGGGAATTGCATTGTTACACTTCCTTTCTTCATCTCTGCTAGTAGATGGTAGTTTGCATTCATCTTGCACTGCATTATAGTTTGAATAACAGATTGCATGTCTTTGAGTGAGTTCCCCTTTCATTGCCTAAGTTGTTTGAAGCTTTGAGCAACTTGGTTAAACCTCTTCTGCTCTCCGGTTAAGAGCATACCCCCCCTAAAAATCAAAAGACAAGATTCATTGCATATCTTTCACATAAGGGATACTGTACCTTTCAATTCAAGGGTCATTGATAGATTCCTATCATTGATCCAATCTGTGATTACTTTTTGTTCTACATAAGCCAGCTTTGGGTGTTTCCAAGAGTCATTTGATAAATCAAATTTGAAGTAGACAAATTGTAAACCAACAATTTGATATGATAAAATCCATACAATCCATCTCTTTACCTTGAATTTGGTTCCAATTTTGTATTACAAAGGAATATTGAGCAAAAACTAATAAAATACTGAGTCCTAGTTTTTGGGATTAGAGTCAAATGGTGCTGAGATTTTCTCTTTTTGTGTTTCTTTGCTGCATTTTAAACATCCTACCCTTCTTTTTCCAATCATTTTTGGAAAAAGCTAGCTTGTAACCCATTTGGCTTGGGGCCTTCCTTTCACCAAGAGAAAAGGTTGCCACCTTGACCTCTATTGTCATCAGTTTCATCAAAGCTTTATTTTGTCCCTTGATTATGACACTTGGGATGTGTTCCAAAAGAAAATTGAGCTTTAATTTTCTTCAAGCTGTGCCAAAAGCTACCTTTTAAAAGAAAAACCTTCCTGTCAAATAGCATTTATATCTTCCAGTTGGGTATGAATTTCTACAATTTTATTGTACTATCAATGAATAGTAGTAGACAAGTGAAAGAGTTTAGTATTTTGATCTCCCTCCTTTAGCCATTTCACCTTGGATTTTTTTATCCAAAAATATTTCTTCCATCCTTAGCAGCTGATGGTGCATCTTTACTAAACTATTTTCCTCATTCCTTAAATGTTCAAACGAGTCTCCTTCTACACTTTGAGCTACCAGCTCTTTTAGTTGTTCTTCTACCCTATTTCTCTTCTCAAAAATGTTGCCTAGACATTTTTGCACTTCTCAAAACCAGTAGCAATTAAAAGATCTCATTTTCCCTTTAGCAATCTCCATTTAAACCTTCTTCCCTAGCCTTGTAAGCACCAGGTTTTCTTCCTTTTCTTTTATTATCCTCTGAATTGGCCTCATACTTTTCTTGCACACAACTTTCATTACTTCTTTGTCTCTCACAATGGTGTCTTTAGTAACTCCTAGTGCATCCAATCTAGATAAGATATTTGCTTTTTCCTCCACCTCCGCCTCCTCTCTTCCCATGATTTTGACCAAGGGTTATTATCCCTTGCCTCATCTTCTAATTCAGAGGACTAACAATGATTTTTGATTGGCAATGTGTCTTCCATTACCCGATCCTTACCATCTTCCTTCTTCATCCCCTATTGTGCACCTGGAAGGATTCATTCCTATCATTTTTTCCCTTAACTCTCCAAACTTGTATTTATTTAATCCTTGCTGCTTCTGCAGTCTTCTTTTCCATGCCATTGGCTTTGTGCAATCCTTTAACACCTAAAACACCTGATAGCAATGCACAAAGTCATAATTTTAGTCGTGGACATAGGTTAGTTCAGAAGAGTGCGGCCTCATTGAATGTAGGAGAAGTTTGGCGAAGTTGATTAGCACACAAATATGGGCACATGTGGCCAATTGGCCTTTCTCCATAGAAAAGTAACTTGAAACAAAAATTCTAAGTACCTCCCCAGTTTTCCTAGTCATGGACATAGGTTAGTGCAGAAGAGTGGCCTCGTTGAATGTAGGAGAAGCTTGGCAAAGTTGATTAGCACACAAATATGAGCACATGTGGCTAATTCGCCTTTCTCTATAGAAAAGGAACTTGAAACAAAAATTCTAAGTACCTCCCCAATTTTCCTTAAAATATCTTTGCTCCCAAATTTTGGAGGGATTTTATACGGCCTACTTCAAATGGGGGATTGAGAGGGGATTACTATGTTTGGGTCAAGCCCGATTATCCATTTTCTTATATACAATCTTGTGTTGCTCATGAACCAAGGGCCTTCTTGAGAATCCTGTCTCTATCCTTTTTTTATCAAGAGGTAATCTGGAGAAACCCCTTTGGCAAAAAATATATATCTGGTCATAGGAAGTCAGCCATTTTCTACTCATACAACTTTTGATTTGCTATCTATTTGGCCTTTTATTGATAAATTTGGCGATGGCCACTTTTTGTTCCAACTCCCAAATAGTCAAGTTAAGAAGGTTATCTTCACTGAGAATATTGGGAATCTCTTTTGTAACCTCGAAGTCGGTGTTTAGAAAGGAGTCACAAAATATTATTTGTACTTGCATTTATCATCATGCATTCTTTCCAAGATTTGTAGCTTCTTTTAACAAATTTTGCAGGGATGCTTTGGGGGTACAACTCAAGTCTTGTGGGATCTCGTGCTCCAATCCTTGTTTTGATGGAATTTCTTCTTTTTTTAAATATGGATATTCTTATCATTTCAAAATTCGAATAAAATCGATTGGACTCTCTGTTTGCTCCTCCAATTCAATTCTGTATCTCTGCTCTGAATATTCTCAGGATACGAACTCATCTCAAATATTTGAACTATATTAAATTAATCAGATTATCTAATTAGTTTAAGGTAATAAAATAAATAAATATTACTAATTAAACAATTCGAATAATGCAACTTGCTGAGAAACAAAGCTTCTTCTGAATTCTCTTCTAGAAAATAAATGCAAACAACAAAATCAGTGTTTAACAACAGCTCTAGATTTCCCTTTCTTTGATTTGAACAACAATAATAAAATTCATAGAATCACTAGATTTACACTTTCAATAATAGAACAGAAACTTTCTAATACAAGCTATAAGACATACAAAAAAATGTTCTTTTGTAAATTGACTTAACACATACAAAAAAAATGTTCAAATTGACAAGGGTTTGAATTAGATGTTGGAAATATTGTCATTGATGTCAATATGAGAAGACGCTGTTGTCATTGATGTCAAAGGTGAAATGACATAATGTTTTTGTAAATTGACAAGGGTTTGATTTAGATGTTGGAAATGTGGTCATTGATGTCAATATGAGAAAACAATGTTGTCATTGATGTCAAAGGTGAAATGATATATTGATATTAATGTCATCGGTGATTGTTATTGATGCCAAAGCCTTGCCAAGAAGGGTCTTTGATGTATGGACAAATTTGGAGAAAATTGTGCTCATCTATTCAATGATACTTCATTGAAGGAACTCCATTTTGGCATCTTTTGTGGGATGAGTTCAAGTATGGCCGACTTGATTTGTCAAGTGTGACTACATGTTTAGTTAGACGAAACATTATGAGCAGTAATTACTATTAGTGATTATTAGTATTGTAAGCAGTGACTAAACTTATAAGAAGCAACTAAGTTTGAAGTTGTCGCAAATATACTGGACATGTTTGATAAAGCCAACATAATGAACAAGTTTCAGATTTAAATAGCCGCAATTATCATTCACTAAGTCCAGAACTAAAAAGCAGAACAAGTTAATGATTACTCTCGCAAAAGAACTAAAACAATTCTTTTGATGTGGCTGATTTTCCAGTGAAGAATAAACATGAATAGTGAACATCAATAATTAATAAGAATATTAATTTGATTGAAGAACATTAAATGACAACGATTTCTTCTCCAAAGAAGTATGATTCAAAAATAAGATTATATCAAACAGATTTATTTGTATGTATACAGCGATTGTTTGATTAAATAAGCATACAACAGCGAACAAATATTAATCACCCAAGTTTGAGATATAGCTTATGTTTAAAGAAGGAGCATCAATCATTGAGGAGCGGCGATTCCTTATTAAGAACGGAGCAAACTCTAATATGCAGTGTTTACATGTTGTAATAAGCAGTGATTTAAAAAAAAAGCAGATCAGAGTTTGTTTCCTAATGGCAACTTAAGAAAAGGAGAAGAATAAGACAAAACAAGATGTCATAAAGCAAGCGACTATATACATATGAGTTATGTGCGGCACTTAACATATAATAAACAGTAGCAGCGAATTATAAAGGAGTAATTACCTTTGTAAGATACAACGATTCATTTCCTAAAAAGGCAGCGATTATTATATTAAAGGAAGTGCTTGAAATAAATGCAGCGATTAACAAGGACAGCAATCAAGTAGTAACAGAGAGACATGTATTTAAGGGATGCCTCCTTTGGAATGCTTATATCCATTGTGAAGTGGTGTATCTTTTTAAAGAAATTATATATATATAAGAAAAAGATCATTATAAGAGATACATGCGGATTTGAATTACGCATATGGAGACTTGAAAAGAGATTTGAAGGTGTGTTTTAAATGTAACATCATTCAGAATCAAAGTAGACAGAGAAGATTTAGAAAAGATTTTACATGCAGATTTTGTGATGAACAGAATGAAAAATCAATGAAACTAACAGAGGACTTCCAAATATAGCAACATACAATTACAATGATGATAGACTAAGTTGCCGGTTTGGGTTCAGGTTTGGGTTCAGATACTGGTTTGAGGAACTGGTTTACCGGTACGGCAAAATTTTGAAATGGGGTTTGGGTTCATTTGGGTTCTTTAGTGTGTGTGTGTGTGTGTGTGTAGAGAGAGAGAGAGAGAGAGATCATCATTGTAAGAGATACATGCAGATTTGAAATACGTATATGGAAACTTCAAAGAAGATTTGAAGATGTTTTTAAATGAATCATTGAGAATCAAAGTAGACAAAGAGAAGATCTAGAAAAGATAGTACATGCAGATTTTGTGATGAAGAACAGAATGAAAAATCAATGAAACTAACAGCAGACTTCCAAATATAGCAACAAACAAAAACAATGATGATAGACTAAGTTGTCAGTTCGGGTTTGAGGAACCGGTTCGCCGGTATGGCAAAATTTTGAAATGGGGATTGGGTTCATTTGGGTTCGTTAGTACAAAACATGTAAAAATTGTATATATGCAGCCTAGAAGCATGAATTAAGATTAGAATGTCACATAGTATCATATAAACAACAAAAACACCATAAACTTGTAATCATAGCATCGTGATCATACCATCACAACATCATATACTTCAAGTTCAATATCAAAATATTAAAATATATAAACTAATATTACTTTCAAAATATATAAACTAGCATTGTTACTATTACTCGATATTCTACAAACACTAATTTATTTGTGTAGGCAATTATTTTTCTAATTTAGATCAATAAAAACATACTCCAATAAATAAGTGCAATAGATACCTCAAAAAGGTATTTGTGAATCTATTTTATATATATTGTTGTTTTAAAGATAGATAAGCTAGTATTACTCGATATTGTACAACCAGTAATGAAGGACAAAGAGAGGCAATGGTTCGTCATCATCATTTATTCAGCTGCCTCATTTGCGCTTCTCAAATCCACAGATTACAAAAACAACTTTGGCCATAGAAATGTTATCAAAAATAAGATGGGCTTGTTTAAGCTTTGAGAATAATCTTTTTCATTTTCTTAAAAGTTAAAACGGTCAACATTGCACGGAAGTTTGAGAGTGTTGTTGTGGTCGAATCCGAAGGCCTGCTCTACCGCCCTCAACAACTTTGTGGAAATAAAAACTCGTTTTCTGCACTTTTCCGCTCCAGTTCGCCATCAATCTGCGCAAGTATGCTAGGTTCATCCCAGGTTCGTCTTGGACAAACTGGTCCACTTGAGAGTGAACCCTGGCCGGACCCAAAGTCGAACTGGACCAGAACCTGTACCCGGTTCAAACTGGACTAGTACCAGGTCTTGGGACCGGCAAACCCAGTAACTTAGATAATAGGTATTGAGCAGATCTTGAGAAGGAACATATGAAGATAAAGTGTGTAAATGCTACATCATCCATGTGCAGAAATGAAGCATGTTGTAGAGAGTGATTAAGCCAAATCCTGGTATGAAATTTATCCGTGAGATTTGCATCAAATACATAGGTGAAATGACATGTATAATCAGATTTTTGAAGGCATAGAAAGAGAGTATCTTCTTTTTTTTTTTGAAAAGAAAGGCGTAGAGCCTAAACAATTTATATTAATATGACGGAATAATTACAGTAATCTTATGGAGAGTCCTAGCATAGAAAGAGTTTGTCATCGATTTAAGAATACATATTTTGAAGGAAAAATATTGATATATTTAGTGATAGAATTGAAGGAAGATATTGACAAGGATTGGGTCAGATCTATGAAAGAGTAGTGTGCATGATAGTGATCAGAATTGGAAGGAAGATTGATATTTGATTGTGGATCAGATTTGCATTTGAAGCAGATTGTGAAAGAAAGTTGTGATCAGATTTATGAGAGAAGTTTATTTTTTGGACTTTGAACAAAGATATTCTGTAATGTGTGTTAATATTTGGGAAGGAAGAGAAGTTGTAATTGGATCAGATTTGGGTAAAGGAGTAAATCGTTTCAGTCATTGAAGAATTTGTTGGTTGGTGCTTATCAATTAAGAGATTGGTGTGTCTGGCTGAGTTGTGTTCAGTTGGTGCTTCCAGTGGGTTGGTGCCTACAAATTCAGAAGTGGGAGTTGGTGCTTCCAGATTAGTTGGTGCTCACAAACTTAGGGCTTCATGCCTCTAGCAGGTTGGTGCTTACAAACATTGTAAAAGAAGAATTGTATAGTAGCATTAATTTGCCATGGTTTTAACTATTTTCCATTAGGGTTTCCATGTAAACATTGTGTTCGTCTTATGTGCTTGATTATTGAAAGTTAGTGAATAATGCTATTGTGATTGATAAAGTTTAAATCTATGTTTCTTGACGGAAACATGTTTCCTGTCCTGAGGAAACTCATTTCCGTTCCGAAACATTTTGGGGATAGTGGGACGAAAAGGAAACGTCCCCTAGCCGTTCCCCATTTTAAAAAAAGCCGGAAACCATAGGAAACATTCCCTGACATTTGGGGATGGCTAGCCTCCCCGAAACGCCTAGGGGACACCCGAAATGTCCCCGAAACATTTGAATGATTTTTGGCATTAAAAATAAATAAAAAATATTTTTTTAAAAAAAGTTCTATTTGTCAAATCGACAATGTGGGGGGGTCCACAAGGTTCGAATTCGTGTCTGCAAACGATAAAATTAAAAATTCAAATGAAATATTTTGAAGGAAAAATATTGATATATTTAGTGATAGAATTGAAGGAAGATATTGAGAAGGATTGGGTCAGATCTATGAAAGAGAAGTGTGCATGATAGTGATCAGAATTGGAAGGAAGATTGATATTTGATTGTGGATCAGATTTGCATTTGAAGCAGAGTTGTGAAAGAAAGTTGTGATCAGATTTATGAGAGAAGTTTATTTTTTGGACTTTGAACAAAGATATTTTGTAATGTGTGTTAATATTTGGGAAGGAAGAGAAGTTGTAATTGGATCAGATTTGGGTAAAGGAGTAAATTGTTTCAGTCATTGAAGAATTTGTTGGTTGGTGCTTATCAAATAAGAGATTGGTGTGTCTGGCTGAGTTGTGTTCAGTTGGTGCTTCCAGATTAGTTGGTGCTCACAAACTTAGGGCTTGATGCCTCTAGTAGGTTGGTGCTTACAAACATTGTAAAAGAAGAATTGTATAGTAGCATTAATTTGCCATGGTTTTAACTTTTTTCCATTAGGGTTTCCATGTAAACATTGTGTTCATCTTATGTGCTTGATTATTGAAAGTTAGTGAATAATGCTATTGTGATTGATAAAGTTTAAATCTATGTTTCTTGATGGAAACGTGTTTCCTGTCCCCAGGAAACTCGTTTCCGTCCCCGAAACATTTTGGGGACAGTGGGACGAAAAGGAAACGTCCCCTAGCCGTCCCCATTTCAAAAAAAACAGGAAACCATAGGAAACATCCCCTGACATTTGGGGATGGCTAGCCTCCCCGAAACGCCTAGGGGACACTCGAAATGTCCCTGAAACATTTGAATGATTTTTGGCATTAAAAATAAATAAAAAATATTTTTTTTTAAAAAGTTCTTTTTGTCAAATTGACAATGTGGGGGGACCCACAAGGTTCGAATTCGTGTCTGCAAACGATAAAATTAAAAATTCAAATGAAATATTTTGAAGGAAAAATATTGATATATTTAGTGATAGAATTGACGGAAGATATTGACAAGGATTGGGTCAGATCTATGAAAGAGAAGTGTGCATGATAGTGATCAGAATTGGAAGGAAGATTGATATTTGATTGTGGATCAGATTTGCATTTGAAGCAGAGTTGTGAAAGAAAGTTATGATCAGATTCATGAGAGAAGTTTTATTTTTTGGACTTTGAACAAAGATATTTTGTAATGTGTGTTAATATTTGGGAAGGAAGAGAAGTTGTAATTGGATCAGATTTGGGTGAAGGAGTAAATCGTTTCAGTAATTGAAGAATTTGTAGGTTGGTGCTTATCAAATAAGAGATTGGTGTGTTTGGTTGAGTTGTGTTCAGTTGGTGCTTCCAATGGGTTGGTGCCTACAGATTCAGAAGTGGGAGTTGGTGCTTCCAGATTAGTTGGTGCTCACAAACTTAGGGCTCGGTGCCTCTAGCAGGTTGGTGCTTACAAACATTGTAAAAGAAGAATTATATAGTAGCATTAATTTGCCATGGTTTTAACTTTTTTCCATTAGGGTTTCTATGTAAACATTGTGTTCGTCTTATGTGCTTGATTATTGAAAGTTAGTGAATAATGCTATTGTGATTGATAAAGTTTAAATCTATGTTTCTTGATGGAAATGTGTTTCCTGTCCCCAGGAAACTCGTTTCCATCCCCGAAACGTTTCGGGGACAATGGGACGAAAAAGAAACGTCCCCTAGCCGTCCCCCATTTCAAAAAACAGCAGGAAACCATAGGAAACATCCCCTGACATTTGGGGATGGCTAGCC
>MU224237.1:154036-166078 GCA_018584345.1 Thuja plicata
GGGCACAAGGTTCGAATTTGTGTCTGCAAACGATAAAATTAAAAATTCAAATGAAATTTGACATGGGAAAAGATTTGGCAATGAAATTTGTGATTAAATATGTTTAAAATTTTATATATTAAATTATAAATATTTAATTTAAGTTTTTAAAAATTCATTATAAAAAACATGTTAAAAAAATTATATTAAATAAAAATATATTATAATTATAAATGTAATAATTTTAATTTGATGTCTTTTAATATTTAATTATTCTAAGCCTTCGGATATTGATAGCTAGAATGAGGCTTAGTTTCATAGGCTGTGCTGTTATATTTTGATGTTTGAGACTTCTAGATACATGTTTGAGACATTTTTTATTTGGATATATATATTGATAGACCATGGTTTTGATGTTTGAGACTATTGTTATAATGTTGTTATACTGATTTATACTGCTGCTATTATCATTTATGTTGTTATACTAATGTTTTTGCGTATTGTCTTGTTATCAATTATTGATATCTCTCTCTCTTTCCCTCTCTTTATCTATAATATCTTAATATATTTTGAAAACTTTGCACACACACAATATATATATATATATATAAAATTAATTTTAACTGCCGTCCCCTATTTTTGGCTCTTTAGGAAACGTCCGGGAAACACATCCCCTGCCGTCCGCCCATCCCGTCCCCGAAACACCATGGAAAATAGGTTTTAAATTGGTAAAAATTGTTATTATACTGATTCACCCCCCACCCCCCTCCCGCTGAGTATAACTGTGTGCTCTAGATTAGATACTTCGAAGCTTTGTTTATTAACATAAAATGTTTGTTGATTTTTGTTTTGGGGGAAATTAGATTCACTGAGAAAAATCTAGTGCCTCCTTTGAGCTTACCTGTGAGTTCATAGAGGTTTCTCCGGCAAGGCACTATGGCAGACCCTCTTGGGAAAAACTATGTTCTCTGCATGTTTTTCTGAACATAGTTTTTCCCTATTATTTGTTATTTTATTTCTTTCGATAAGCTTCCAATAAATAAGTGAACAAATAGCTTTTGAAGCATTTGCAGAAGTACAGACCATGAATTAAATCTTTCCTAGTCTAATGAATTTTTAAATTATAAATTTAGTATGAATACAACAAACCGTCTTTCACAAACACATCTAAACTATTGAAAACAAATTTAATATATGAAAGCAATAGACCCTCCACGCCTGAAGATGAAATGCTATAGATGCAGAGTACAGTTGATTGTGTTGGTAGTGTCCGCAGTTTCCCAAATTCCAGCAGCTTCCTTCCCACTCTTGTGATCTTTTACTGGTGGCAATTACCGAGGCAAGATGGGTAAGGGCATGAAGATTGGATAAAGGATGTAGAGAATGGAACGGTGGCTAATGGCAAGCTGTACGAAGGCTTTCTAGGATAAAATAAACTTCACTGGAGACTACAAGAATGAATTTGGTCTCAAATAATGAATTTATAGTGGTCTTTGCAAGAATAATTTAAAAAATTTAGACCCTGAATAATCAGAACAAAGGTCTACACATAAGAACTACTACCTTTTGGAGTTTAATTTAATGTTCCTTCTTTGGATCTTCCTGATTTTTGCCCTAGAATAACAATTTCCACTTAAGTCTATGAAGGCAATTCATTTATAAGCATAACTACAATAAAAATATTGTCAAATCTAATACATCATTTAAGATAATCCTAGTTTAGTCCTACAACAATATTAATAATCATTAAGAGATAAGGACATATGATGACATCTAAAGCATTAACATAAATATCAAGATTTCATGATAACATACGCATTCGTATAAACATCATTCATACTTAATTCAAAATATATTAAGCATTAATAATTATTCCAAGGCATATTCCTGTAGTAACCGTATTAGCGATTTGTTATGAAGTTTGCAAACCACAATCTCAAGGATGGTTGTCCCTGTTTTGCAAGAATATGGGTGGATCCTCATCTCTATGTAGATTAACAAGATTCCTTAGGAACAAACTCTAAATCGAAATATAGCGTTAAATTCAATGGTATTCCAACAATCAACTAATAGTTTCAATTCAAAAGTGAGTAGAAGATAATGTTGTAATCAAAAACTAATTTTGTAGACTTCCTGTAGAGCGTACTCTCTATGCAACAAAGATACTGTTGTGGGCACCTTATCAACAATGGTTGTTGGGTGACCATTCATGACTAGTCATGTAAATAATTGGCTTTACTCTCTTTGAACAAATTACTGTCCAGTCACATGACAGTAATAACATCTATCGAGTGCAATTCACGCTGGCATCCGCATTACTTTCCATTATATTTGTAAATGCCGTGTGAAAATTGTCAGTTATCAAGTCTAAACAACTAAAAGACCGCATGCAGTTCAAGTAGAAAAATATCTTTTTTTGCTCCAATCTATGGAATTATGAAAAATTGCCAGATTTGGTTGTAAGTTGCATATATTTTTATGTCTACGTGATATTTTTCGAGCATTTTCATAACGGTGAAGGTTAACTGTTAACTTCCCTTACTATCGTTGAATCTTTTATTGTAAATCAGGACATGCAAATAACCCATCTGTGGTCTTATGCGTGGAGCATATGATTGTTGTTAGGAACATAAATTTATTAACCTCCTTTGTGACAGGTACTATGAATTAGGACCTGAAGATCCTCCCTACGCTGCCAAGTTTTACGACTGTTGTGGTGCAGAGGAACCAGAAGCAGCAGGTTGCAGGACATCTTTCCACATCTCATATGATGATACATGATCTGCTATCATGTTCTATTTTAGATTTGTTATGCTATATATATATGCACATAACTTGTTTCTTAAACTCTTATTTTTGTAATCTGAATGGTGATTTGTCAAAGAGAGTTCCCCTAGATTAGTTGGGCTAGCTTGCAGGTGTCAGCGAATTCACTGCTTATATTTACTTAGAATTTGTTATAACTTTCTTATAGATATTTGAATTCGTGAAAATTTCTGTTAAACTTGGTTAAACAGAGGCACGCTCCTTAGAGAAATTAATACAGAAGATCGTGAGAAAAGGAACCAGCTAAACATAGAGCTAACAAAACTCGATATGTAATCAGCATACAAAAGCAAAATGAAGGGTTGATCAACGGTGAAATGGTCTAATCTGGACCCTAATGTCCCCTATGTGCCCCGGTGATACTCGCTAGGGAGAATGGGGCCGGGGAATCTCGAAGAACCCATTTTTCAATATTACTTGAATGAATGAATGAAAAGGTTTTAATGACGTCCACGAGTCCATCAGTCTATGAGACAAAATTTATTGTGAGCCAAATTTGGCAGAAGCAGACTAATTGTCTACCATATGGCCAGGTTCCATATACACATTAGTAATCATTATCAAGGAAGATTTTTTGTTTGAGACATTTATTGTTGTAACTGTCTTATAGATATTTGAATTTGTGAATTTTTTTATTAAACTCGGTAACACAGAGGTATGCTCCCAAGAGAAAATTAAAACATACATAAGATCGTGAGAGAAGGAACCAGCTAAATATAGAGCTAACACAACTCAATATGGAATCAGTATACAAAAGCAAAATCTCAACACATAGCAAAGGGTTGATCAACATTGAAATGGTCTAGTACCAGCTAGACCTTAATGCCCACTATGTGGCCCCTTGTGATACCCACTAGGGAGAATGAGGGCTGAAGAATCTTTCAGAATCCATTTCTCAATATTACTTGAACAAATGAATGGGTTTTAATGATGTCCACGAGACCATAGTCTATGGGACCAAATTTAATGAGAGCCAAATTTGGCAGGTTCCATCTATACTTTAGTTATCATTGTCAAGAAAGATGTTTTATTTGAGACATTTATTGGGGTGTAATATTAGCAAACAAGATTGAAAGAGATTGTTTATCTAGGCATCTATATTCTTGGAAATTGGGATATTACAAATAAATATAAAATAATCAAATGATAATTATAAGACACTTATTAAAAGCAATACTCAATATATATGAAGAAAATATTTTCAAACAAAAAAAAAGCTTCATAAAACATCATTCTATTATAAAACACTTACAAAATGATATATTGAAACATATATCAAACCTAGGGAAACACTTCTCCATTTCTTTATGATTAATAATAACTCTTGTACACGTTACATATTGTAGTGAGTAATGAATTTTGTTGTGTCAAATAGATCAAGAGATGTTAGAAATATCATTTAAGAAAAAAAAAATTTGAAGTTAATTTTGTGAAGGCCAGTATTTATTTTCATATTAACTTGTCTTGTCGCATATAAAATGACTATTATGACGTAGGTAAAAATGTTTATGTTATTATTCAAATTATTAGAGACTTGAAATTTGATTTAATGCGTTAAATACATTTGATTAGATGTGTAATTAAAAAATTATTATTTAATTTACTTTTATACTAACTATTCATGACATGAACCAATATAAAGATAAATAATATTTTTACAATTGTTTACAATAGAAAACTAAATGTAGAACATAACATTGTTGTGAATTTTTTTAAAAATTCTATATGCTGATTAGAAATGGATTGAAGTACAAGTATTAGTATCTCTCTTCAACAAGGATTACGAATATTAAAACTATAATTATTTACTAAGTTTTATTAAATGTTATTTCTCTTATTGCCGATTTTAAAAATATTAAAACTAATAGATATAAATTTTAATTTATTGTTGATTTTAAAAATTTTACACTAATAAATGTAAATTCTAATTATTTCATTCCTAACTTCTAAAAAAAATCACCTTTTCAATAAATTGGAATTGATTTAAAATAAAATTTTAAAAAATATTGGTCCACAACATTTTGAATAGAAATAATGTCATTATTTGAACAAAAATTAAAATAAATAGACTTGAAAATAAGTTTAAGTTTGCACTATTTTTTATAATCAAAATAAATAAATAAAAGATATAAGATTTTTATATCAACTATTTCCACTCTCTTTGCAAAGTTGGAATTCTCACCACCCTTTACCCTTTAATGTGTATACCATCATGAAAAATGATTTGCAACTAGGCATGCTATTTAATACTAGTATGAATTAGTGTTGCCCACATACATATAGGGTGATTTTTTGGGCTTTCTCCCTTGTCTTATTTGGTGGGGTCTACTTTGTATTGCTTTTCATTTGCAATTCTCCTTTTTGGTTCTTGCGATCTTAGAGATGGACAGTGATTGAAGCATAATTGAGCTTCTTTCATATTAGGGGACAAGGAGAAATGGGTTGGTGTGGAAAATTTTGAGGAAAGTGGTGTTACCCCCTATCTTAGAAACTTCACAGTTGTGATCTTGAAGATTCAAAGGCTTTCATGAATGATTGGAAGGTTTGTACCTTGTTGATTTATGGCAAGGATTTGGTGATTACTAAATATGTTATTGGACAAATTACTAGCCTTTCTACTCAAGGAAGGGAGGCTTTTAGAGATAGGAAAGTGTTTGAGGAGGTCATTAACTAGCTTTTTAAGCATATATGAGAGATAAATTGGTCAAGCTCACTTCAAGTGGCTACATTAGACTCTATATCAAACCTATTTGAGTAGAAAGAGCAAAGGTAATTATGTGTTACTTTACCCTAGATGGAATGTTCACTACTATTTATAGTTTTCACTTCATCATTATGCACCATCTACGTCATAAACTTGTGTCTTTCCCTTATTATCTTCTAGCTTCTCTCGAGTTTGGATAGAAAGACCATAGGAAAAATGCAAAACTTCCACCTTGCATGAAGGTATCATTCTTTTGATAATGGAATATATGAAAACCCTTACCATTTCTGCGGAGACCAAGAAGATTTCCTAGAATCGTAAGAAATATGCCCCTATTGTGAACCATTACTCTGATATGAGTACTTTTGAAGATAAAGATGATGATAAAGACTGGGTGGTAGAGGAAGAGAATAGGGTTTCTCATTAAATGTACTCCAATCCCTTGTTGGAGGATAACAAACCAAGAAAAAGAAATCTACAAAGAAGAGAAAAAGAGATCAGGTTTGTTGGACGCCTACACAGGTAGTATGAAAATAAGGGAGATTTTGAAATCGATTGTAGAGAAGGGAAAGAGGATTAAGTCCAGGGAAGATCTGGAGGAAGATAAAACAAAAGGGAAAATAAAAATTGTTGATTTTGGTAAAAACCTGAATTCAAAGCTTGATATGGGTAGAGATGATCAGGGTCCTCCTCATGGTTCGCTTCAGGATTTTACTTATCTCTACACAAAAAGAAAGGAAATCTATGATGTCCAGGGGAGGGGTAGTTAGCTAATTCAATCTCTTAAAATGGTTCTTTTTTGGAAATCAATATGTGAGCTAATACTTATAAAAGAAAGTGATTGCACTTGAAACACTCTCATTATGATGGTGTTTACCTAATTATTAGAATTCATAAAAAGATGAATTCTCACAAGTCCAAAAAGCACATGCATGCAAATAATTTGCCACATGAAGAATCCCTAAAAACATAGAAGTGTGCTAAAAGCCAGAAGAAAAATAATTGAATATTGCAATGAATTAAAAATACAAAGGGATCAATCCTTATAAAGGAGATCACAGCCTAGAAAGCAAACTCTAAAGAATGCATGCAAATAATAAAAGAACTATTAAATGGCTAAAAAAGCTCTATAACTTTAGCTTAAGTGAAAAGAAGAAAAGGTGACTTAATTAATTAATCAACATGATTAAATTAATTAAGTTAAATAACCATTTACTCTAACACCCCCCTTAAGATAAACTTAGAGAGTAGCTAAAAAGCTAAGTGCAAGAATGCAACTACATGCAAGAAAGCAAACTTTGGTCCTGACAACAAGGCCTGATGAGGTACCCAACCACAACCAAATCTTTGTAAAGTGGATTAAAGGAGAAAACCCAGTGGGAAAAAGCTCCTCTCCAAAAAGAGATGAAAGTACATACAAAAAACATGAAGGTCGGCCTCACAAAGACCCCCCTTGGACAACTTCCTTCACCCTAAGCATAGATCACAACTGAAGATAGTGTGGTGATATCTGCAACCAAACATTGCGTGAAGATGTCAACAACTTTCTCAATTGTAGGAATGTACTCCAAGACAAGTGAACCATCCCAAATCAACTTCCAGATGAAGTGCACATGGATCTCGATGTGCTTCATTTGCTGATGCTCCACTGGATTGTGGGAAATGTGTATAGCACTCTAATTGTCACACCAAAGAAGTGTGGGCCTATCAGGAGGAAAATCAAACTTTGTCATCAACTGTCGAAGCCATAAAATCTCCTGACTAGCTAACACTGTTGCTCGGTACTCAACCTCTATAGATGATAATGCAATAGCAGATTGCTTTTTGCAAGACCATGTTATAGGGATAGAACCAAGGCAAAAAACAAAGCCAGAAGAGGACTTATGATCATTGACATCACCAGCCCAATCTGAGTCAGTGAATCCAACAATGTGAGGAGCTCATGAAGCATAGTGAATGTCATAATGTGCCGTGCCCCAAATGTACCTCAAGACATGTTTGGCTGCTTGCCAATTACTCTCATGTGGGTCATGGGAGGATCTAGAGACAAGGCCAACCGCAAAGGAAAGATCAGGACGCGAATGCATCTGGTACAAAAATTTGCCAACCAACTGTATGTATAATGTAGTGTACTGAAGGAGTAGTGCAAGTGGAAGACATAACAACACCCGATTGAAAAGGTGTGGGGGCATACTTAAAATCAAGCATGCCAAATATGTGGAACATGTAAAGAGCATACTTTTCTTGATAAGTGGTAATCCCATTCAAAGACCAAATAACCTGTAGACCAAGACCAAGAAAATAGTGCAGAAGACCGAGATCGATCATCTCAAACTACTCCATTAATGTTTTTTGAACACTTTAAATCATAGAGGATGAGCTACTTGTAAGTATGAGATCATCAACATATATCACAAGGATCGAAAGATCAGCCTCCTGACAGCGGATGTAAACTATGGGATCAAAATGACAACATGTGAAGTGAGAGGAGAGCAAAAAAGAGTCCATTTTCTCATACTAAACCCAAGGGGCTTGTTTGATACCATACAATGAATGTCAAAGTTTGCAAACCAAAGAAGTGTCCTGCAAAAATCCCCGAGGCTACTCCATATAGATCTCCTCATGCAGGTCTCCATGTAAGAATGAACTCTCCACATTCATCTAAATTAATATCCATCCATGTGAAGCGGCTAGAGATAGTACAAAGCAAATAGAATTCATCTCGGCAACAAGAGAAAAGGTCTTGAAGTAATCAATACTCTCATCCTGAGAAAACCCCTTCACAACAAGACATGCTTTGTGCTTATCTATCGAATCATCTGCAACAAACTTGGTACGACACACCCACTTGCACTGAACCAACTTTCTTCCCTTAGAAAGATGACAGAGATCCCAAGTATGATTCTTCATCAAAGAAGAAAACTCCTCCTCCATAGCCCTATCTCACTTAGGGTGACCTGTCACCTAGGAAAACATCTAAGGATCATTTGAAATGACATGACTCATGAGATTAGCACCTGAAGTTTGTCCACATGTACGACGAGAATCTGAAAGGTAACCTACTATAGATCCAGCTGAATCTACAATAAAGCGGGCCCACTTGGGCAAATGTTGTGGATCTGGTGGTGGTGGTGATGGCGGATCAATATTTTCATCATCCTCAAGAGATAAACAATCCTTAGGAGATAAAGATGGAGTAGGTAGTGAGGGAGAGGTAGGTGATGGAGAATCCATCTAAGGAAAGGGCTCATCAAACTGGACATCCCACTGAAACAAGACCTATATGGAATTAGGATCAAACAACCTGTATGCCTTAACATCCTCACAGTAGCCAACAAATATGAGTGGTCAACTCTTCCTCTCCATGCATTTCCGCTGAGTATCTGAGCATCAGGAATAAATGCCCAAGCCTCAGTGGCAAATACTCAAAATGTAGAAACATTGGGCTTGACATGGGTCCAATCTTCCTTAGGAGTCATATATCGCAATGCCTTATGAGGCATCCTATTCTGTATAATTGGCACAATTGACTGCCTCAGCCCATAATGTTGAATCCATATCTTGTGTCTGTATCATACAATTGGCCATCTCTCGTAATGTCATGTTCTTTCTCTCAACAACACCATTCTATTGTGGGATGTAAGGTACTATATATTGATGTTGCAAACCATGCTTAGTGCAAAAATATCTGAAACCCTCATTCACATACTCCCCCCATTATTTGTGTGTATCCTCGTGATAGAAAAGCCAAATTGCTTCTCCATAAATGTCTTAAAGATCCTGAATGAATCAAAGACATCTGACTTGTACTTAAGAAAGTAACCCATGTGCGCCTAGAGAAGTCATCAATAAATGTGAGCACATGTCTAGCCCCTAAAAAAAAAAAAAGTCAAAAAGGACATGAGGTCACTATGTACCAACTCCAAGGGTTCCTTAGAAAGTGTGGCTCTACCCATAGGAAAATAATCTCGGTGATGTTTGCAAAGAACACATCCTCGACAAACATCATCAATGCAGGAAATCTAAGGGAGACCAATCACAAGTGCCTGAGTACTCATCTAGTGTAAATATATGTAATTGACATGACAAAAATGTTCATGCCAAAGTCTACTCACTATCTTTTAATGAGCTATAAGAGATGAACCTAGACCATCTATCGTCTCAAAGCAATCAAATCTGTATAACTGAGATGCAAGATCAACACTCCCCATAGCCACAACCAGATCAAGATCATGAAGGTCTCGAATAACCACATCATGTGGTGAGAACTCAATTGTCTTACCAGAGGTAGAGTCGCATATCTGATAAAAGAATAGGAGGTTCATTGAAATAGAAAGAACATAAAGAACATCCTGAAGACAACCACCATCCAGTGAAATAATACTTGAACCCATAACTGAAATTTGTGTAGATTCACCAACTGCAATCTATGAAGGGCCACAACAGGAAAGTGCATTGACAATTTCGTGAGTGTGTGTCATATGGTGAGAAGCACCTGAATCTAGAACCCAAGTGGATCCTGAAGGCAATGCTCGAGAAGAAAGATCATGACCTTTTCTTGTGGAAGAGGAAGGTGACTGAGGTGAGGTGATGTGATGTTGATCCATGGCCTCCTCTCAAGCCTCTAATCGCTTCCAACATCTAGAAACGAGATGACCGTCGTTGCCACAGAAACTGCAAGGATCGCCTGATTTCTTCTTAGTCTTGGAGGAAGGCTCACCAGACTTTGAAGATTTACCATGTTTAGGGGTGGATGTGGTTGTAAAGTAGACTTTGGTGGTGGCTTGGAGGAACTCTCACTGCCTATTGAATTTGTCTTTGGCTTCAATTTTTGCTTCTACTTCCCTTGAGATGACTGGGCTACTAATGCATTTTTCTATGATCCTGAAAGAGCATACAACTATGTGAGCTTGGACTGCTCATGTGTCAACCAATCGCAGAATACCTCAGAGGTAGACATGGAAAATTGTGGACCCAAAGCATCCATGGTGGAGTAGAAGATAGAATAAAATATCTGCAATGAACCTCATAAGTTGGAAAGAATCAAGTATATACACAATGTCTTTTTTGTTCTTACCAAAACCCTGTAAAAATGATCACAGTGATTTCAATTTCATCAATAAATCCTCAATAGATGGAAAAGAATTAGGTGTCAAAGAGGTCAACTCTGCCTCAATCCGAAGTGCTCGAAATTGATCAATGGTGCCAAAAAGATTATGAAATTTGGTCCACATGTCTCGAGGTGTAGTGCACCCCTTGAGGTGAAATAAAAGACTATCTTAAATATTTAGGGAAAGCACCCCCATGGCCTCGTCCATTTTGTTCATGTGCTACATGACCTCAAACAAGCAAGTCAACAGAGGTAGAACCTCATACAAAAAGGACCATAACCCCCTTGACATGAGAAGGCGGGGTCATATGTGCCTTCTAGGTGTGATAATTGTGCAGAGCGAACCACTCAATAGAGGAAGGGTTTTCCATGTGAAACAAAGGGAAAAATAGCCCCCCACAATACAAGAACTCAACCTAGCACACAAATCTGAAAGATGAAAAGTGAAAAATATAAAAAAAAAAAGCACTAATGTATGATCTCTATGTACCTGATGAAAATAAAGATGAAATTGACTGCAGATCTGGAAAGAGTGTTGAAATATCTTTCCAACGCCTATTCATTTTTGAAACATGGAATCTGGGTGCACAAGTTATGCCCCCTAGAAGGAAAAAAAAACAACCTTTGACTTTGACTGGCAGAAAACCATGAAAAATGGCAAAATAAAAAATCCCCACTTGAAAAAATAGTTTCGTCTCAGAATCACTTTTCCGACGATATCTCATTTTCCCAAAAATGCCTCTGTTTGCTCAAGTTATGGCAAAAAAAACCTGTATGGTAAAAAGGGTTTGAAAAAGAGCCCTGGTGGCGATTTGGTGGCTCTGCACAAACGAGCGGTGCGTGGGCAGTGCTATGGCTGAGCGTCGCCAACAGAACAGAGGGTCGGTGACTTTAGTGGAGTGGAGGGCCAGCGCCAGGGGTGACAAAGTGGAGGGTTGGTGGCAGCGGCGGAGGGCCGACAACCGTCTGGAAGCTAAAATAACTTCAAAATCTAAGCCAGTAATGTTAGGCAAGATATCTTAGCATTGTTCTCCTAGCTTTGACATCTTAGCTTTGCTATATTTCATTTTCTTTTCCAAATATGTTTCCCATGCAACTCAATGAAAAAGAAAGGTCCACATTAAAGACTATAAATGGCATAATAGCTAAATGGTATAACGCCTTAGCATGTTGATGGGAAGTCTTAGGTTTAAGACCTAGTCTGTCCATGGAAAATAATATGGTATCAAAGATAGAATAGGAGTCCTATGTTGGGATAAAGTGTTGTACACCTTGGGATAAAGTGTTGTACACCTTGTACACCTTGATTTGTATATACTTACTTATTTGCTTGTATATATACATTTACATATGTATATGTATATATAGGTTCATATTTATTTATAGATATATTTTTATGCATACATATATATATATATATATA
>MU224237.1:170014-192082 GCA_018584345.1 Thuja plicata
AAGAGGGCCAGAAACCCCTAAATCTGAAGATGGCAGCATTATAATAAAAATCCTCCGCATTTGTAATGATTTCATCATTTATTTCAGGTTTCAGATTTACCACAATGGGGTCTTTTACAGAGACAGGTGTCACACCCAGAGGTCTGGACCAAAGGCTCCCTCTCCCTGCCACAAAAGCTGAAGATTTGGCGCCATGAATATTAGCTTCAAATGCTGCCACGTCCGCATAAGAAACAGCAGAACCTCCTGGTCGAGCAGCAGACGGCTGCAACAAAGGAGACCCAGAATCTTGAGAGGCACCATCCAAAAAACCAGAATCTTGTGTGGGTGATAGTTGAGTGTAAGTATAATGTTGATATTGATTATGGTGTCATGGGTATATAGGTATAGTTTTGCATTTGCATGACAATCAAGCTTTGTGGTGATTTGGTTTGATGTTAGTTATTTCTTATCTCCTAAATGCTCAATTGGTTCCTTGACTATGGTACTTAGATGTGGACATGTTTGGTGAATCATATATGGCGTTGATATGTTGTTTGTCATTTAGTCTATAGGATTATTCTCTTTGATGTCTCAATTTATAGTTTACTAATATGATGATGAATTTTCATATTTCAGTGTTTGGATCTACAGATCATGTTGTTATGTAAATTGGTCACCTATTCAGTTGTAGTGGGATGAATCATTGTGGATTATCTACATCCATGTGATTGATTTAGTGTTGATGCAAACATTGTTAGTTGGACTTGTCTGTGGTCATTTACACATTCCTATGTTTTTGTTGAGATGAGAGGGTGGATGGTTTTTATAGTACTTGGATAGTTGGTTTTTATATTTGTAGGATCTAGTTCAACAAAATGTCATGATATCTTGGTTCTATTTTGTTGGTTACACATATAAATGGGATCTTTTACCAGTGATGTATTGACGGTGTAGGATTGATTCCTGAGAGTGTTTTGGTGGTTGCATCTTCTTGGCTTGGAGATTTTGGTTTCACTCGATGTTATTGACATTTTAGATATGTGTAGACCTAGATGATCTTCATTTAGGAGATGGTTATCACTATGCCATGTATGATTTGATATCAAGGTTGGTAGTATGCAGATTCACCATGGGATGGTGGATGATCTTTATTTAATGTTGTAGATGGTTACATTTTGTTTCTGAAGAAGAGTCTTTTAAATTTATAGGTTCGCTAGTAGGAGATGGTATCTCCATCTTGTGCGGAGAATTTGACATCTTGGAGCCATGGAAGACTCATAAATACTTTGGTTGAGGTATTGTATATGCTTTATCGTTTGGCATGGCATCCTTATTTGATAGGATGGTTAATATTGCATCGTGATACTCTTATTTGTGCACATTAGAGTTTTAGCATGATATAGATATTTGATATGTTCATATGGAGCATGTGATCTCCTAGGAGATGGTTAGATCATTGTGTCATGTTTGTGTTCTTGATTCACAATTGCAGCTTTGACATTGGTCTTGTTTGGTTCTCTTTGTATTGCGTACATGTTCATTTTCATGATTACTTCATGGTTTTTTTCATGCATTTGGAGTTTGGCATGGATTGATTGGTGGATTCATGGAGACAACTATTGTTGATGTTCTCTTGTGATTGGAAATATATGTTGAGATAGTAGGTGGTTTTAGCAAGACAAACAGTGTGTTTTCACCTGGTATGGACTTGAGAGGAAATTATTCTTGGATGAGTCATGATTACTTGGATATCTTGGAGGAGTATTCTCATTTCTCATTCTTGTTCTACTCAGTGAATTACTACTTGAGAGGTCTAAGAGATTGAATGGGTATGGGTGTTGATATGGCTTTTCATTTGGGGTGTTTTAAGATATCATAATTGACACAGTATTGCTCCTTTGAGGTGTTCTGTTACAAGGACATGTTATGGTTTGCATGTTTTCTTTCTTTATTCTATGGTTTCCTCTATGAGATTCATGATTTAATGATTTAGGAGGATGATGACATATTGCAAAAGAGCATGTAGCTATGTGGGTTGCATGTGTGGATCATGGTGATTTTTCTTGGTAGTTCTTGCTTTAATTACTTATATCACACCTACAATATGAGCTTTGGTTGGTGGACTTGATAAGATTTGAACTTATTTTTCAGTTTAGAAATTACCCATACAGTGGGAGTTCCTAGATATGTATGTTCTTCATTGAAAAGTTTGATACAAGGAGGTTGATTTATAGGCTGATATGTGATTGACATGAGTTTATTGATTTTTTAATATCTAGGAGGTACATATGATGATAAGATGTTTTGACATATATTGTGGATGTCATTTTTTTTATTTTGTGAGTTTCTTCCTTATGACAGTGGCTTGGAGCCTTTGTTATCACATTGGATTTGATGCTTGTGTTCTTGGATTTGTGTATTTTATTCCTTTTCTTCCAAAGGTGGCATGTTGGAGGATTATAGGAGTTCATGCTTGAGATGGTGATCACTTGGTTTTATTGTAGGTATCTTGATGGAGCACGAGAGCATGTTGGAGATTCATGTTATTTCATGTATGGCTATGATGATGTATTTCATTACAATTTATACAAGTGGGAGAATGTTGGGATAAGGTGATGTTTATAATGTTTTATTTAGTATTGTGTGTGTGGTGCATCTAGATGAACATGCATCACTAGGAGTTAATATTCTTGGAGCTACTTGATGTATTGTATTGTAACTTTGGAAATATATTTAATGTGGTGTCATATTGGAGAAATGTATTTAACTTAATATTGGAGAAATATTAATAAAGTAAAAATTTAGTACCCAATATTGAATGTGGGGTCAATGTTTTCTGAACACGTGGTTGTGAGTCACATGGTTTTACTTTACCACTTCGTTGTATTTGTGTGAGCTTGATTCTATATAAGAAAACCAAGCAAGCACTACTTTGCCTTAACCAAACATGTCTTAATTATAGAAATGAGATTGTGTTGTCCATTAAGGAAGACATGAGATTGTTTTAGAGTTTCTTTCAAGGAAAGAATTAATTTCCTTAGAATAGTTTCAATGAATATGAAGTTTCTTACAAATTTGATTATTACATCAATAATATGAATAGGGAGTGCTATATAAGGCATATATGAAATGGTTAAAATTTGTAACTAGATCATATTCTATGACATGCATTCTATATGTCATTTATATCTAATCAAATATCAACACAACAAATACAAAAATATTTAAATTTGGATGTAAGAGTTGTTACACTTTAGGTTACTTCAATCATAATTTTTTTACAATAAAAAATATAACCATTTAACCCATTATGGCCATAAGAGTTATGTAGGATCTATAAACATGAAACGAAGAGCTATATAATATAGAAAAGATAAGTACCGATATATGTTTGACCAAAATTTAATTATTTAAATAGCCTTGATAACATTATATTTGTTGCTTTATATTGAAAGGTTTCCATTAGGAACACTTGTCCTAGAATCAGTGAAACTTGATGACGAATACTAAATATACCAATCAGTCTATCAAAGCTCAAAAAAGGTTAGTTGCAAATACAAATAGAGAAAGGAAAATATTATATTAGTAATTATTCTTGACAAAGGAAATCAAATATACAAGTTATGATTGAGGAACTTGTTTTAACATCTATTTTTTAATTTCTTTGTTTCATTAAAAAAATTATACATGAGTATGATTTAAAAGAATTGAAAAGGTTGGTTTCTAGGAGACCATAAAAGTATGATAAAACAAGAAGCTCCTTCAATTCATCTATAGGTACCTTTGACTTAATCTAGGATGACAAATAAAGTCACACACCCCTACTAATGGTCACAATCAAGAGTCTACTTCCTTTATATTGACAACCAAGCACTACTTTGCCTAACCAAACATGTCTACAAAGTATACATAACCAAACATTCTTACAAAGGATTTATAAGCAATATTGAATAGGGGTACTTGAGAAAATTTATCAATTTATTTACAAGCTAGTAACGATGACATAGAAATCCTTCCAAAAGTAATTATTGTAGCAAGCCATAAATGTGTACACATAGAGAGCACAAATTAATAAGATCCTAACATTCTAAAACTACATTTGGATGTTTGAAATATAAAAATGATAAAATAAATTAAAATAGTGAAGCATGGAGGCGATAAATTAAATTTCCTATGTTGCTATTGTTGATATTGATTCTACTTTTGAAATATTTTGTGATATGTTCTTTTGATCTATAGATCTGCAAATAAATACATTAAAATGCCAAATGTAATTTTTTATTCCGACATTATCCCTAGATTATTTGACTAGATTTTAAAAAGTCTAGATAAAAAATACATGACAATAAAATCTCCTTAATTGATAGAAATATTTCCAGCCCTACTCCAAAACACCTCCTAAACATCCAAACTAAAATTTAAAATTCCTATTTATAAAGAAAAACCATACTACTTAAAAATAATTCCCCAAACCTCTCCATGAAACCTCTACTTAAATAGAGTTCATGAATGGACATCGAACCTCCACCCACCCACCTATATAGTTCAAGAACTTGGCTCAATTAATCAATTCTCTATTGTGAATCCATTCCAACCATATCATTTAGGAAGCCTCTACTTAATCTTTGGGCATTTCTGTGTGTTGGGTTTGTGATTATAAATGAGGAAGGGGTTGTTTGCTTGTATTTATGCTTCGATTCATCCCTCAATCACTTAGCTTCAATCTAATATTTACCCTTGGATATCTTATTCTTGCTTGTTCATACGGTTTTGTTCACCTCCATTCTTTCTCCAAACTGATACCCCATTCTTTCCTCCTTCCCTCATTCATTTTATTTTGTTTCATCCAAATATATATTTCTTCTTTGGTTGGGAGGCCCACCCATTGTAGAAAGGTCCACCCCCTACCATAGAAAAAGATCTCTCTATGCATTATGATACACCTACACGTTTTGACCTACTTTGTTGAATCTTGCCTAACCTATTCCCAACTACCCACATTGGAAGCCACCCAACAGTCTTGAGTTATATCGACTCATGGTCTCCAATATTAGTAAGTAAAATCTCATATAACAAACTTCAGCATTCATATAAAGTCTAGTCTCTTTTTGTTTTGTAAGCCACAACTGAATCCTTGTCTCCTATAGCCAAGTTCTTTTTTTTTTTTCTTTTTTTAATTAGTACATTCACAAGACCAACAAAAAAGGGTTTTCTACTAAATGAGGTAAAACAAAGATCGAGACTTAAACGAATAAGTAAAGGCAAAATGGTCCAAACATGAGAGTGGTACATCCAAGCCATTTAAATTTGGTGGAAAAATTCAAGGTGGCGTGCATCAAGTAGCTTTAAGGATGACTTATGTCATGAGAAATGGTGCAAACACACTTGAAAAGTGAGCTAGGTCGCTAAAGTGAAAAAAGTGCATAAGTTGTCCAATTTTAACTTTAAAATTAGAAGAAAAAGAAAAAGCAATTTTGGGAAAATGTTAATATGAATTTAGAATAAAAGTGAACATTTTGGACATAAGATGACTCAAGGAAAAGAGGTGCATGAAATGCCTAGTGTTAAGAATTAGAACAAAAGGACACTTAAGTGAAAAAAAAGTGCACAATTTTGTCCACTCTCATTGTCAAATTAGAACAATAAATCACATAATATTAAAATGACCACTTCTCATTAAAAGAGCATAGTAAACACCAAAATATAGCAAGACAGACATGGGAGGCCCAAAAAGCATGCCTCGTTGACTTAAATGAACATAAAAACAAAAAAAAAAGTGCATGAAGGTCTCAAAAAGCTCTCTTGAAGAGAAAATATTTAGTGAACTTCAAACTAGAAGGTAAATTGCATAAGGCTCAAATTGTCTAATCACTTAAAATGATATGAAATATAATAGAAATGATGTAAAATGCCTAAAATTGTGTGCTTCATGAGAACAAATCAAGCTCAAAGCGTTAAGTCGCTCCAACAAGCCTAAAGCCTGAACTAGCCTAAGAGGACCCAAGTGAAAGGAAGTAAACACTTCCTACACTAGGAATATTTTGCATACATCAATATTTTAACAATTAAAGAAGATAGAAACACATTCAAACAAAAAATAAATAATAAATAATATAACATAGATGTACATGTGAACCCACATTTCCAAAGCAACTCAATGTATTATTCAGTAAACCATAATTAAAATACACTTGTGGAGCAAGACTTCACAAGAGAGTCACCAATCAAAGATTTGGAAGAATTCTTATAGCTAATTATATCTATAGAACTCTACTCTCGAACTTCATTTCAAGCAACTAATATATAAGATAAACAAAAACTAAAACCATCAAATGATAACTAGAAATCATGTTTTATGGTGCATTATAATACACGTCATAAATTGGTCAACAGGTGTAGCTCCCCTTTACAACTCTTTAATGCATCTAACAACTTCCTTTACAACTCTTTAATGCATCTAACAACTTTTTATATTCTATGCAAACTTTTGAAGGCCATAACATTTCATCTAGTGGACTGATTGGGCCCCTTTATTATAAATTGAAATATCAAAGAAGTTTAGGCCCCTTTCTTAAAAACTATATCCTTGTACATAGTTTTTCGACCAATAACCCAAAAATTTAGTTTTTCTATTTTATTTCTAAAACTTCATATCTTGTATCTTAACATTAGAAGCAGGGTTAAGACTCCTTTTCCAACACTACAGTGAACACCAAAACATAAAAGCATAAAACAAATGTTACATAGAGATGTCCCATATTCACCTTCAAAACACAAAAATGTCCATTTAAGAATCAAAACACGCATTCATGTGAGAGGAGGGGAAAAAACAATCAAGAAGCTTTCATTTGAGTGCATTATCTGCATTAAAATATTTGTCATTCTGTTCATTTTTATCAGTGAGCAAGGGCTCATTGATGGTAAAAAATGATGCCTTCGGGATAAGTTCTTTTTCCAGTTATTGATTCTTAGCAGCAAAACCTTAAGTTTCATTACAATTTACCTAAGACCAGCACTTGTTTTCAACTTATCAATACCTGGAATAAGTATTTCTTATATATTTTACTTATTTTCAATGGATAGGTTGTAGTTTACAACAATTAGCAAGACTTCTCGTGTTCGTTTCTCATCCTTTAAACACTTCAGACGTCAACTTGATCCAGTGCCCTTGGGTTTCAAAACACCAAGTTCATAGATTTGGCATAAGGTAAAATATGGATTTGAAAAACAAACATAAATAAGTTTTCATTTTTTTCTGTCTTCATTCAAGACGATTCAAACTCACAATGAGGTTGTCTTCAAGCTAAGGATGTATTGTCAATATTTCAACTGTCTTCTTAGATTTCATTATGGACAAATTGAAGTTGTTGCGTCAAATGACTCGAATGAGCTGATTGACACAATGGTAATTTTTAGCCCATGATATGTTTACTGGTTACTCTTTTGGGGATATCTATCTTCGTATGATAAAATAGAAAGTCGGCTTAAAGGTTTTCTTACTGTAGATGATATGTATTGAACAATTTTGTATCTTTTACTTCATTGAATTGCTAGTGAATTTTTTTGCATAAAAACTTGTGTGATTTTTATTTAGTTTGAATAGATCACGTGCAAAATATCGTAATTTTTTTATTAAAAGTGCTCTATGCACTTGTTTTGAAATCAAATGATATATTTTTTTGCCTATATTTCACCGAGATTACTGTTGATGTTTTTGTGTGATCCTTGTTTAAGTAAATCAAATAGTTTTTTATTGAAAATTACAAGTTTTGTATTGCAAAATTGATCAAAGTTGTGAATCTGTGATCGTAGCTTTGTATACAATTCCTTCCATTTGATTCCGTTAAATCTATTTCCAAATTTTGTGTTTTTACACGCTTTAGTTTTAGATAAAGAGCACAGGCATTTCTTAGCTGTTGTAGATGTTAACTTTCAAGATAAAAGACAAATTTTCACGTTGCGTAGTACTGATAACCTTTGCCTGCGAATTGAAAAAAGAGTTTATTTGGCTGGTTTGCAAAGTGTGCTCTAAATCTAGGGATTTATCATTTAACTAGTAAATATTGTAAGCTAGAGGTTGATTTCTTAATTTTTAGGGTTTAGTTTTACTTTTTAGTTACACGTAAGGTTCCTCTTACAATTTGAAGAATGGTTTGTCCTTACTATTTCACTTTGAGTTGTCCTGAAAGAAAAATTAAAACATTAACACTTCTTACAAGCAGGGGGCAAATAAGAAAAAATAACATAAATATGAATTGTATTATTTTTCAATTTACATATAGCATGCACAGATTTGTGATATGATAATGATAAACATTAAGATAACAAAATTTGGAAGCATGGCATTTCTGAAACATCATAAGATCAAAAAACTGCAAACCCTTCCAATAGTGAAGTAGATTTGCTTCAATTGACAAAATACCTCACTAGGAAGCTACACAGCTCACAAGGCTATTAGAATATCAAGCATGCAATGGAAACTTTACCTCCTCTCAACGTGATAGATTCTATGCTCAAAATAATTATTTGTACCATGGAGGTGCACTTAACTTTTGGAAGCACAGCATTTCTGAAACATCATAAGATCGGAAAACTGCAAACCCTTCCAATAGTGAAGTAGATTTGCTTCAATTGACAAAACACCTCATTAGGAAGCTACACAGCTCACAAGACTATTAGAATATCAAGCATGCAATGGAAACTTTACCTCCTCTCAACGCAATAGATTCTATGCTCAAAATAATTATTTGTACCATGGAGGTGCACTTAAGTACAATACATTTATTCCATCTCTTAGACAATCTAATTTGAATGACAAGATTTTATTCTGAAGATTTGGCCAATAATATGGACAAGGTTCTACAAGAAATGGTACATGCTCAATCTATTGCTTTTTCTCTTCACAAAGCTCAAGTGATAAGGCAATCTTAACAAAATATGGATCAAGTACTCCAGGTAAAAAAATTAGATATTGTGGACCAAGAACGAATAGAAACAATAATAATGAAACAATAGGCACAATCATGTACGCTGAAAAAATAAAGCCCTTCAATTAAATCATCATGAAAATATGATCTGTATTTGAAATGTAATCACATATTCCATGATCAAATAAACTATTTCATGATAATGGGCTTGGTACATCTTGTGTGTACATAAAATTACAATGATGGAAGTACCCAGTTACAGTACTGAGTTTTACTTCAAAGAATGATTGCAGTAGTTTACCAAAGCAACCTAAGAGAAAACCTGCACTGGTCCACAAAGGAGGAACAGTATTAGAATTTAAAATACTCCCATGCTTGCCAAGAACGGAAAAGAAATCAAGACCTACTGCAATAAGGTTGAAATTGAATAATAACATGTTTCAAAAAACTTCAAACCTAATTACTACATGCCAATACTCTATATGTCTAATCAGTGAATGTATATGAACAAAAATGTTAAATCACTGAGTGAAAACGTATTTTATTTTATTGAAAGAGAGTAACTAAAAAACAGGCAATATATCGGGACATGGTAATTAGACATGGATACAATTTCAATGAGGCCATGGTAATACCCTACATAACAGATTAAGGATGTGATTTTACTCAAATTATTAAAAAAAGTAAATACACCTAGCAAAGTGTAGGATCTCTTTAGATAGCTTCTTCAAGGCAATTGCTAATGCCTGTAGTGAGCCAAACCAATGCGTCACCTCCTTATGTAAGGTGACTTAGATTTGCTATATTTTCCCTATTTTCTAAAAACATATGCAATTGAAAATTGTTATTATTAACTGTGCAGGACAAACATTCATCGAGAAAAGTTATTATGCTTCAACCTCATCACCAGTGCCCCTCCATCTCTAATCTTATCAGATCCACAATTTCCAGACTCTAGATAAGAGGCCACAGATTGTCTGACTCTCCCCTGTTAAGAAGGGTATAGCCTCCTCAATGGCTAGAGATCAACCAACAGTTATTCAGGCTGTTTAACATGACACACTTGAGATTGATGGGTTACTCCAAATTTTGAAATATTAAAAACTATATAAATTAGCACTAGGTGCACCCATGTGCAAATCTGACAACTAAATGATCTTGGACACACTGCAGAAAATCCGAACACCTAAATGATTCTGGACACTACAGCTCGCAAATCTGAACATCTTGATGACTAATGTCAATCTGTATGGTCCTACTGTCATTGCCATTGCCGAGAAACCTAGACCATGAACTACTTACTGAGGTTAACACAATTAAAGTTTCCTGTCTCCGGACCCCGCCAGCTTCTATGACAGCATCACAAACCTGAAAATAAAGTTTGACTTTTGTTTTTCTTCCCAACATTTTTTTATACTTAATGCTCCTTGTATCCCTCAATCATAGGCAAAATAACTGGAGAATCATCCTTTAAATCGATAGCAAACTCAACTGTAAACTCAAAACGATATGAGCTCAAAGATATCAGCAATGCAGCCAATATGAACTGGAAGATCCATCTCTCACTGGTTACAAAACACCTAAAAAAAGGAGGAAGAAAAATGGAAATTTAGCATATGGAATGCAGGGAAAGGCAAGTATGTTGATTCATTGAATGACAATTGGAACACTGGACCACCATTCAAAAATATATTACCTCCACAAACATAAATGGCTCTATACGCTCAAGGATACAAGAAATTGGCAAACTTCGTGGATAATCCACAAGTGTCATCTTTCAGTGGAAAATAGAATTTATCAACTCCCTAACAACCAAACTGTAGTGTTTTGTTGCAAACCTACAACAAGAGATAAGAGTACAGTTTGCCAAAGAATAAATGGATCCAAGACACCATAATCCAGACACATACTACTAACTCAGGGACTGTGTAGTGGCTAATGTCTACTCCCCGTTTGACTAGGCATTCCAAGAAGACAAGAAAATGAAAGCTTGATTATATGGTAAGCCACCATACATGGCTCAAAATTTGTGAAAAAAATCTCTGGCTCAAGCTACATGACAAAGCTCTGACTGCAAAAAGTCTAAAACAAAAAGGAATACAAGGTCCAACCATTTGTACCAACCATAGGAATACAAAATGGACGAGCATGAGAAATGCTTTCCAGGACACTCAAATCAATACAGATTAGAACACAACGACAAGGAGCTGGTCCAAAATTAACTGACATGCCCATGACTTAAAAAATGCATAATATCACTCCAAGCTTTGTCATTTGCAATATTTGTTAAAAAAGGAAAGCACAAATTTTAATAGGAAACTCCTAGGAGCAACAAGCAATCATCAGAACTCTATACGGCATTATCACAAGTACAGCTCTAGCTTAGTCACAGGAGAAAGCATATTCAAACCACTGAACATAATGGACATACGAGTTGCTAATAAATAGAATGGTCCCTTCCATTACACCCAACCAAGTTTAAAACTTACGAGGAAAGGCCAGATGCACAATACCCCAAGACGGCCAATATAATTAAATTTTGATGGACCAACAAAACGTAACCCAAGTAAAGTTGCAATTAGAAGCATAACTCACAACCAAACTTGTACAAGGCCTTTCACAGTCGATGTAGAAGACTCAGCAATCATATTCTCAAAGGCGCTTCAACAAACAATTAGATGTTCTAGGAAATATAGCAGACTTAACAAGATCTAGCTCTATCACTGAAATCCAAAGAAAAGAAAAGGCACTCTACAAAGTCCCTGACCAAATGTCAAAACTAAGCCTTCAACAAAGGAGTCACACTCTTATTATTGTTTGTCTGAGAGACACCCAACTGGTAGTCAAGATGCAACACCAAGTGCAATAGGAGCAAAGATACCATAAAGCCAACAAACGAGGACAACAATCTCAACAAACAACACTCTGAGTTGTTCCAAACAACGATTGATGAAAGAAATTTGAAGTTAAAGAATGTAATAAGAAAAATTAAAATAAATTCAAAAATCATAGCACAATCCAAACTCCCTGCTACCCTTGCCAACTCCACCCCCTTTCTTCTACTTGCTACTGTTGATGTATGTAGCATCGGTCAGATAAATAAATCTAACTATATGATTATTATGAGAAATGATTTATTACTTATACATATACATATATATATATATATATATATATTAATATATATAATAATTATTTTATATATTCATATGCATATATATATGTATAAAGTTAATCTATATTTATTCTTATAATAACTATATAGTTAAATTAATAAATTAGATTAATGAATAGACATGTCCCATTAAGGGACATGTCTCTTCTTGTCTTTGCCATGTATATATACAAGAGATCAATGCATTTGGAAAATACATAAAATAACAGCAGTGTGAATACATTTGCAATTGATCTTTGAAAATCAACAGCTACATCCAACTGTTTTATCCTTTTCCTAGAATTTATTATCCTAACTACCCCCTTTCCACCATGTCCCCACATCCCACTAGATTTACCACCCCAAGTATGCAATGTGTTCCACATCCCCCTTCCATGAAGGGCCAGCTCCCCTCTCCCCAAGATGTGTATCTACAAATGCACCCATCCTAAAACTCCCTTCACACTTTGCTTCCTCTCATACACATGGACGCACCCATCAGCACTGAAAGAGGTCAGAGAATTCCTAAATGGCCTGTCCCAAGACAGGGACACCCCAAGTGGCAAGTGGCAAGTGGCAAGTGGCAAGTGGCTGAAAAGACCAGCAGAGAAAAAAAGGAAGTTCCTGCTCAAAGGAATGATGTTGTGTTCCTTTGCTGAAGACTATGGTTTACACACTCTGGATTGTTAGGTGACCATGACTATGGTTTACACACTCTGGAATGTTAGGTGACCATTTTTATATAACGCTCATGCAATACTTGAGTCAAACTGCTCTACAATATTTAATGTACTTTTTAATTTCAGTGCTAATTGATAGAGTTTTTAATATTTATCTGTCTTTTTATGCATTTATCTTTGATGTAGTGTTTTCTGTATGGTGTTCTTCCATGTGTTAAGGCTACACCCTAGATTGAATTTTTTATGAAACTTACATATTTTGTTTAATATATTTGACTTTTTCTCCAAAACAGAAAGAAACTATACTACATGCAACGAATTAGGACCTAATTACCATTGTAGGCTTCCATAACATTTACAGATTAGTATAAATTTCCAGATGCCAAAATACAAACATATGCAAATTTGAAACTCTGTAGATGCATGTAATAATCTTAATAACTAAACTGCTGACACAAAGAAACCCTATTCAAGTTTCAAATGACTGCTCAACAAACTGCTGCATATAAAGGTGTATCTAACTATACCAATGTTCTTTAACCCTAATCATAAACAAATTTGACAGAAATTACAGACAATGAAAGTGGAATATGAGATACATGAGCAATTGTGCCAAAAGATTAACGGCTATCTTCAGATATACATGTTGTAAGAGGTGCATCCAAGACATGTCTGGAGATGCATAATGCTTCATTGAAATGATTAAGATGTTACAAGTTTTTTTTCAGTTATCCTTTAAAAATGATTTCTTGTCGAATGTCACTTGAAAAATAAATAATTAACACAATATACTGCAGCTCATCTAATAGTACAATTTCCCTCCCTTTCCAGCACTGCCCAGCTATGCCCTCCTCTTTCCTCTGCCACTCACCCCTTCTACCCTTTAGAGAAAAAAGAAAATCTAAATTTTAGAAAAGAGAAGCAACTAAATCTATAAGTTCAGATGAAAAAACAAATCATATAGCAATAGTTATACCCACCATTTTATAGCACCATGTTTTAACAATTAACTGCAGAAGAGAATTTAATTGTGCCGATTTTGCGGCACTGCAGGATGACTTCTATCCATAGGTGATGCATATTCTTCCCAGTCTGGCTTAAAATCTTTATCTATGTTTTTGTGTTCAGCACCACCTTGAGAGATGCTATATTTTGTAGGCCCAAGCACCCCATTCGCAAAGGATTCAGATTGAATTTCAGCTGCATTCAGGCTTGTAGACACACCTCTGTTATGATTAAAACTTGAGTCCATATTAATCTTAAGAACATCAACCTGTTCCTTTGGAACTTCTCTAGCTTCTTTAAGTTGTCCATCACAAACGAGACTCTGTGCATTGTTGACTGTTCTGCATTCTTCAATTTTCATATCAGATTTCATGGAAAATTCATTTTGCTTACGTCCAACCGGACAGCAAGATCCTGGAGAAAATTGTTCGGCTTTTGGAGAATACATTTTGTTTGAAGAGGGATGAACCATTTCCATGCATGGCTGACTAGAACACGAATCACGTTTCAGAGATGCATGACCAACCATGTCATCATCAACTGGGCATGACATTTGACTAGAACATGCTTTGGCTGCCAGTTCACTGCTATATCTTGAAAAAATTGTATTCGCAGAGTCCTGCACCATCAGATTGGAGAAACCTTTTTCACTTTTGCTTGGCATTGCTTGTTTATTCTTGTTATACAACAAACTAGTCCTTCCTTTAAATAAATCAGAAGTTTTGTTTCTTCCGTTAACTGAACCAAAAGGAGGCAAAGCATGAGTGGAGTTAGAATTTTCTGACAAACGCGGTGGTGAAAGCCCTGGAACAGGAGGCTCAGGTTCAAGTGTATCTTGGTCCAAAACATCCGGTTCACTCTTCTTGGAATGACATAATAATTCCTGCCGATGTATTTGATTGGCTGGGGCCTGAGATATATGGTGGAATGGAAGTGGCCTAAGTCCAGAATGGACACCAAATGGAGCACCTATTGGTACTGCTAATGTACGTGGATCAGGAGGTACTCCGGGAAGAGAAACTGCAGATCCAGAACTGTGAAATGGCCGCACTATGTTTGTGGTTTGTTGCATTGAGAAATGCTCGCATGGGATACGGCAAGGAGTAGTGCTCATTACTCCTCCAAATTCTCTTGGTTGCATACCTCGAATTGCTGAGGTATCAACTGACTTGCAGACAGGCAAGCCATGAAGCTTCTGAAAGAGTTCCAAAGGTATACCATATGCAACTGGCATATGAGGAGAAACAGCCTGGGTTAATCCATTTCCAACTCCATTTTCTTGCGGTATAAATGGAATAATTCCTACAGGGGACGGTGCTGGCTGCATAATCATATTTTGGTTGGAATTTACTATTGGTACTGTGCTGACTTGTACTTGAACTCCATTCTGCAGTTCATTTTTCTTGTCCAATGTGTGTGTGCCACCTGCAAGGCCTGGTCTACTCTCATGAGGCCCTGTTTCACGAGAAAACATATTCCTGTGAGATGAAGGATATCTTGGAGGCCATCTGTCATTTTTGTTACAGAATTTTCTCCTCGGACCTTGGGGCCACTGTCTTTCCTCTGAAACATTAACAGGAGGAAAGCTCTTTTGCTCCTGTACACATGAATAATCTCCAGGAATTTGATCTTTTGGTGATGAATCTGACCACTGTTTCTCAGATCCAAGGGGCTGCCTTGAGTCACCCAGATTACATATCCTTTCACCATTTCTAGAGGAGTTCTGCTCATTTGAATTACATTCATTACCAGGCTCAAATTTTACTCCCTTTTCTTTCTCTTCTGTTACCCTGGCAGTTTCTTTCTCTTCAATGAGTTGCCCACATTCTGCAATTGTACCATCTTCAGGTTTTCCTGGCGTGTTGGATTTGAATGTAAAAGATGCCTTCTGATTTAAAGGAAGCTTGTCCTTTCTCCAGGTTTGATTGTTGGCTTTAAGAAGTGAAGATCTACGGGGTGATTGCTTTACCTCAAACGATTTTCGAATAGGTAAAATACCCCAGATCTCTATAATTTGACGAGCAAGTTTTTGCACCTGTGATACAAAAGCACATACACAGTCAGTTTGCATGTCTACATGTATTGCCAAACTTTAGCCTTGTGACAATCTGGCCACAAAAGCAAATCCCACAATCTGCCTTCTGAATAAGTAATCACACATCTGGTTGCAAAAAGAACGGAAAAATACACCTGATATTTGATGTAATCTACTGAAAAGTATGTTGTTGTTTAGAAATTAGAATATGTAGTAAAACAAATGCTTGTTGAAAAACAGTTAAATAGGTTATTAATGGAACAGACATGTTACCTCTGGATTTTCATGACGTGTGAGCTTCCAAATGGACTCTTCAAAGCTGCAAAACCCACCAAAGACCAATCATACAATGTACATATACTTACTGTCTAGAATCTAGCCTCCTGGTAGAACTGAAAAAAAAATGTCATTCCAATTTTATAACAATGCATACCATAGGAGGGTAGGAAGCACATACAAAGGATTGGGACAAGATAAAATTGAAGTTGTGTGGTGAGATGTCATGTATAAAGACCTAAAGTTTTAAGAGAAGAGGTGTGCTATCTTAGACTCTCTTTTGATGAAACCATTCTCCTATCGTATTTCGTGATACTTCCCGTGTTATTACTTACTTTATACCATGGTCACTTGACACATAAGTTAAATTGTCTGAGCATCCTAAACCCAAAAAAAGGAGACAAACAAAAAAAAATTGCTTATTTTTCAAGACCCTGTTATGGGTTCTATCCACAGCCATTTGTATCAACAATTCATAACAAATTACATCCTATACTGGAAAGAATTAGGATAGCAGTAAAGAAAAGGGGGAAAATTAGAAGGATGTATAAACATATTACACTTATTCTTTAGTTCTAAATGAAGCCTATTGGCATCACCCCATAGAAGTAATGCAGAGTAAAGATGAGATAAGAAAACACTAGCCATCTTGTAATGCAGTGCTTTGCACATTTCCAAAAAATGTAGAATGGAATAAGGAAATCCCCTGCAAAGATTAGATGAGTTACTCTTTCAGGAAGTAATTCAGAAAGAACCAAAAATAATATTTCACCTTCAAATATGCCCACAATGACAACCCCATGCAATAAGAGAGGACAGTTCAATAAATATTAACAATACATGGATCAATAATGATATCTTAAGATCAATGCACCAAATAATTAATGATGCATGAACCTTCAATGATGTCTCCATCATAAACTAATATGCTTGTCATTCAAAGCTTCATTTTTTGGTAGAACTCTTTTCAATACACTTGGGACTTTTGGATGTATAGTCAACGAAAGGGGATAATATACCAACCCAACAAAATCTCCATGAAGAATTATTTCGGAGGACATCCCTCTTCCTATGGTGTCCACCATAGTGCCTCTCTGTTGGAGTGATGTCATTTACAATCATGTGTGCATAACTAAGCATTTTCACATATTTCAACTTCTTTCAATTTCTAAGAAAACATTTGTGATGCCAGTTTGTATTGAGGATGCACTAGACAATACCCTTATTAACTCTCATCTTTCTATAAAGGCCACTGACTTTATTTGACATCCATGAGCATTAAGCTTAACTTTATATCATTTCATAGTTACTTTAAAAATAAAAAATTGGATAAACTAACCTTTCAACTCCTTCACGTGAAGGAATAGAGCTCATCTGTTCGGAAGTGAAAATCTTCTTAACTGCAAAAAGATGCAATATCTATACAAAACAACATGTGAGTTAAATAGCTACTTAACTTATAAAAATGATCATTCAACAAGTTTAAGGTAAGAAAAGATGAGAGAGAAGCACATCCAAAATAAAACTTTTATAACAAAAACTTCTTAAAGTTTTCTTCCAAAGAAAATCATCAAAATCAATATCATAAAAAGCATTAATCCGTCAAGATATGTTTTTACATAATTATACACAAAACTACTTATTAAAAATAAATAAATAAAAATCTTTTGCAAAACGCTGGTTCCTTAATTTGCTTCCAAAGAAAAACATTAATGTCAACATCATAAAAAGCATTAATCTATCAAGACATGCCAAAAATAAGGCCAAATCCTTTATGCATCTAAAATTTACAAGTAGATCCAACAAAATGATATAAGCAGGCGTGAGAATCTTCCTTAAAAGACATAGCACATAGGTAGAAATGTGTATAAGGCTACAATTACGTGCACAGGCACGCTTGTTTCAAAATTGAGGTATAAGGGAACAAGGTGCCTATGAATTCCATACACCAAGACTCATCGGGGACTTGGCAGACATGCTGAGCCAAGACAGGTCAAATGAGGCTAGTAATCTAGGCTGCAAGGGTGGAAGAGTCTGTGACACGGACTCACCAAAGTCACCAGGATTCGCAAATCCCATGGGTCAAACTCTACACATAAAAATGCCTTAAAAGAGAGATGCAGAAGCAAGTGAGATGGAGATAAAAAAAGACAGAAAGAAGTGTCAAAGACTGGCTGGAAAAGTCATCACGGCAGGGATTCTCAAAGGGAAGGTCATCAAGCATACATCATTCTATCAAATATTCCTTTCTATTAGTTCATATATACTTTTGACTTGGTGTCCCTGGAGCTTTTGGCCTGGGGCATCCCTGAAACTGAATATAATCAAGATATTCCCCAAGAGAGCTTTGTATGATAGCCCCTATATTTTAGCAATAATGTACTTAAATTTGTAAAGGAACAAATATGCCAGATTGACATCATCAAATATGTTGAGCCAAACACAATCAATCAAATCAACACAACCATAATTTTACAACATGGAGCCCATGAAGTCCATGCAATCATAAATTTCACCAAACACAATCAATCCAACCAACAAGCCTAATCATACACGTGGGTTCAATGAAACTCAATATAATCTACATGTGCCCATTAATCAACATCCAAAATCAATATTTTGCCCTTTTGGGCTCTCTCTCTCTCTCTCTCTCTCTCTCTCTCTTTATATATATATATATATATATATATATATATATATATATATGATTGCACTCCAAAATTTAAAGGGCTCCCACGGAATTTATTATACATTAATCTGTAGCAAACTTAAATTAAATCAAAAAATTAAAGAATAAAACACTCAAATTTCATAAACTTAACATCAACAACTCCAACTTGAAGGACATGAAGATGGCTTGTGACATATGTTGATTTGCCACAAACATTTGAATCTCCTCAACTTCAATGTAGAATTTTGACCCACCCGATCTATGTGAAACTTCTACATCACCAAGTTGGGGAAGTGGACAATGCAGTCTCCAAAAAATATATCAATATTTAGCTTTCATTAATAAAAATGCTATCCCCTAATTTTTTGCGTTGTTTATTATGACTTGGACAACATTTTCAAGGCCCACCATCTCAATGGATTCTATGAGGAAGCAATGAAGTTCACATCCTTCACTTGCCCCTCATTCAAAAACATTGCCCCTTTAGGGCACAGTACAATGAAATTAATTAATGCTCTATTTTGCAATCTTGCTATCCATTAGAAATGGACACTCTTGTTTCAAACTAAGTTTCCTTGATTACCTGTAGTGATGTCTGTTGAAGTTAGGTAGCTGCGATAGAGATCATCATTCCTGTGATGATCTGCAATATAATGGCTTCCTTCAGCTCTTATCTCCGCCCAGCAGAGATATCGTGCGGACTCCTATTTATTCTTATTGTATTAGCCTTTTATCATTCGCTGAGTATAAATGGTGACAAGGCATCATAATTATTATGTGGCATCATGGACATTTGGCATCGTGCATGTGTATTTGCATTTTCCTTCCCCTCGTCGTCAAGACTATTTATAGAGGCATCGGTTCCTATATTGATCTTTAACGACACTCTTTATAGTTGTCGATTCATATTATGTGGCGGTGAATTTATTATTATTATGGTCAATTTATATTATCATGTGTGGCAATGAATTTTGTAACTGTCAAGTATCATCATGAGTGGAAGTCTCCCATTCTATTGTATCGACTTTTCATTGTTGAGAGATTATTGATTCTTCTGAGCATTTGTGATGTTTCACGGATCTTGGCGGATATAGCTTTGTGTTCTCAATTCTTGTGTCCTTGATAAGGAGAAACGTCTTCATAGGTAGTCTGATATATGTCAGTTCTTGCAAATATATATATGCTACGTTCTGTTTATGATCAATAGGTTGGAGACTATTCTGTGTTATGTATTTAGTCTGAGATATATCATATCCGTGTATCGAGTTCATACACTTTTCTTTGTTGGTCATTTTGCTCCTGATCTTTGTGTGATCATTAAGCAGTCACAGTGATTCATTTGATTAAAGTTAAGTTTCAAGCTTATTGACTGTCAAGTTGAGACATCAATAAGGAGCAATTTTGTAATTGACATTGAATCTGAATAAAGGCATCATCTTTTGGGTGTGGTTGGGTTTTTCCCACAAGTAGGAGGGTTTTCACAGAGTAAATCTTATTATGGTACAATAATGAATGTGTTATTAAACAGAGATCAAGAATGATCTATATATACAAGTGTACAAGAGAATGTTTCTATAACGAACAGAGAGAAATAGAAACAAAAGAAAGTTTCCATATTGAACAAAGAGAGAATATGGAAACAAGGAAGAAGAATGACCATTAGAATAGAAACAAATCTACAGAAGAGAGAGAAACATAAATAGAGAGATATTAACTCTAATACCCTCCCTTAATGGTCAATCTAACTTCAAAACAAAAGTCTGCAAGTGAATCCTCAAAAGGCGTAAAAGGCAGACTCGAGATGATCATTGAGCTCTGCATGTTCTGCAACATTGGCCTGTGGCTGAGACCCTCCCTATTTCCGCTATTCAAAAGCAATCCGAGTCCTGCAATCTCTGATCACATGACCAATTTTGTGGCAATAGTTGCACCGAATGTGCTTCTTCTTTGAGCTATCTTGACGCTGAGTTGATGACTGAGATGTGCCTTTATCCTTGTGAAAGGATTGGACTGCAAATGCTTGTTCAGAGGAGGAAGAAGTAGCACTGCTACCAAACTATTGTTTCCAACGATCTTTTTGCAGAAGTTTGGTTCACAAATCTGGAAATTTGAGGTCAACATTAATTGTTGTAATGTTGAGAGGCTCAAAAAAGCGCTCATAGGAATGTGGTAGACTTTTCAGAGTAATGACTACCATATCCTCTTCCTCCATTTTATGGCCAATGGCCTCAAGTTGATCTCTGATGTCCTTAATCTTCAAAAGATGTTCTTGTAAGGACATGTGCTCATCCATAATAATAGAGAATAGTTGATTCTTCAAAAAGAAAGCTCTGCTTTTGGCAGATGTTTCGTGGAGATCCTTCAATGTAGTCCAGATCTCTGCAGCTGTCTTGCCAGAAGAAATCTAAGACAACTGATCATCTGTGACAGAGAGCTTGAGAAGCATGATAGCTTCTCGATTCCGGTCATCAAATTTGTCCTGATTTGCTTGGACTGATGCAAGACGAGTCTCTGTCCACAAAACAAGAATATCAAGGCGTCGATATGCGAAGATGGTCAGCGTTCTCTGATTCTAGATGTTGTAATTCTTTCCATTAAAGTGTTGATTGCCTTCCAACATAAGGTTGGTAAGAGATGCCATTGCACGTTTTTTCAATGCAAAAAAAATCTAAAAATTTGAAAAGCAATAAAGAATCCTGCTGCACGGATTTTGAGGCAGATCAATGGAAGACCCAGAAAAACGGATGAAGACCCAGAAGAGTGCGAAAAACCTAGAAAGAATCTGAAATCGGATTTGAAATCTGCTTGAACGAAAAATCGAGGCACAAAAACCGATGCACCTAAAAAGATCCAGTGTAACCTGGGGACGTGTACCCAGCCCAAAACCCCAGAGTACCCGGTACCAGGACGTCCCCGGGACAGGTACTCCGCATTCCGGAGTACCCCCACCGCTGTACTGCGGCCGCACCCGTCCCCGCACCCCTTGGGTACTCTGGGACTGTACTTGGGTACTTCGGGACGGTACTTGGGTACTCCGAGACTATACTTGGGTACTTTGGGACGGTACTTGGGTACTCATTTTGATATCAATCATGATTCATATCATGCTACTCATTGTAATCATGATCATCTTTATGATATTATCATATTTCATATTTGAACAAAGAGTTTTGAATCTTTGATAGAATCATAGAACTAATATAATATTATCATTATCATTATGTTACTATGAGTCTATGAGTATGTATGTTACTATCATCTATGTTTCTATGTTGAATGTTCAATGGTTCTAGTTCGTGTTGCAATTTTGCTATGTTCAAGTATTTCAAGATTCCAAG